>JAFEMH010007411.1:0-90945 GCA_022495995.1 Adenophora triphylla var. japonica
GTAGCTTCCTTGCCTCTTGTTGGCGTCGGAGCTCTTGACCTCTTTTTGCTGCTTCTGTTGAGCTTCTTTTGTTTTTTTTTTTGTGAGCCGCCTTGCTCGAGCTCCTTTTTTTTTTTTTTGTGAGCCCTTGCTCGAGCTCTTTTTTTTTTGAAGCGCGTGGAGGGCGAAGCACAAGCCCTGGCTTGGAAGGCCAGAGATGAGTCCGGGCCGTTTGATGCCTTTGAGTGATCCCTCGGATGTCCTTTGATGTTCTTGGCCCAGGCTCGTCGTTTGACTTGAGTCAAGGTGGATCCGCCTGGGCGTGTTCTTGAAAAGTGCGTAGCTTGATGGAGGTCTTTTGATTGGGACATTCATCAACTTTTGACTTTTTTTTGTGTATTTTTAGTATCCGTTGACCAATTAAGGGCTTGCTCTACGTCTCCACTGACTAGAGGGCTCAGTGTCTCGCGTAGTTCGACACTACAGTGGAGTGCCAAGAGCATGCACAGCCGGATCTCTTCTGTCAGGCGAAGTATCTCGACGAAGTTTGCTTGCCGTTGACTGGATTCATGAAGCGGATTGTCCGTCTAGGTCTGTCGCCTTCCATGGCGCCTCCCGGAGAAGATCTTTTGAACCAGCGAAAGGGCCGATCCATGTGGGTTCCCATTTTCCCAGCTGGGCTGCTGTTCGAAAGTCCCGGGAGGCTTTTCTTTGAGTACAAGGTCACCTTCCCCGATGTCTCGGGATTTGACTTTCTTGTCGAAAGCTCTAGCCATCCTGCCGCTTTGATAGGCTCCGGACGTGTTCCATGGCCTTCCACAGTCGTCGCTCGTCCAGCAGAGTTTTCAATTTGTCATGTCGGCCGGGAGCCATTCGACTTCGATTGATGTCATTTTCCAGCCGACTCTGAGTGAGGGAATTTCTGTAGCTCGACAGTGGGAAGGACCGCCTCCCATCCCGCACGTCAGTGGGCAATGGGGTTTCTCCCCGTGGCCGCTCTGACTGATGTGCGGTAGCCCCAAAGTGCAAGAGCCTAGCGGCTTCTGCCAATCTCGTCCTCTGGGTGGTCATTTTTCGGATGATCCGATCTCGAGGGTTTTGTTCTTGTCGCTTCCACGGCGCCGTTTGTTTGTGGCCGGTAGTGGAGAAGATTTGTGACGTGTGATCTTGAATTCACCATGCAATTGCCCGTCGAATTCCCCTTCGAAGGTGTGTAGTCGCTGTCCCGACATGCACCTCATTCTGAGATGCCGTATCGGCATATGATGTTTTCCTTAAGGAAATGCGCGACCTTCTTGGAGGCGAGTACCTTGTAGGGAAACTTGGCTTCGACCCATTTCGTGAAGTAGTGACCGATGGCTACTAAGATGAACTTCGTGACCAGTTGTCGCTCGCGCCTGTGAGCGATTTTCCCGATGACGTCAATTCCCCAAGCTGGTGCAAAGGGCCAAGGTGTAGTTGGATGCAGGAGAGATCGCTAGGGGTGGTAGATGATTGAGGTTGGAGAACGCCTTGGTGTCGCACTCGTCGCAGCTTTCGGACATAAGCTGGGATGCACCGCCTCCATGGAGATCCAAGAGTAGCCCATCCCGAGAATGATTTGCATCGTGGCTCATGCGTTCATGTGGGACCGCAAGCCCTATTGTGGACTTCGTTCATGAACTTGTCAGCTTCTTCTTCGCCGACGCAGCGTAGGAGTGGCCCGTGGTAGCGTTTCTTGTATAGCATGTCCCCGAGAATGACGAAGTGAGAGGCAAGGCGTTTTAGTGGCCATGATGCTCTTGGTTTTGACCCCTTCCTGCGTGGGTCTTCCTTGTTCATGAAGGTGGTTTCCCCGCTTCTTGAGGTATTGGAAGATCCGGTTATACCATGGCTCAATGACGGGCTTAGGTTCCGTTCGATCTCACAATGTTAGGCGTGAGGAATTTCCTTTCGTCCGACTTTGAAGGGTTTGATTGCTTTTCCTTCAGGGATTTCCACAAGGGAAGGCCAAGGTGGCTAAGGCATCCGCAAACCTGTTTCGGTCTCTTGGCAAGTAATGGAAGGTGACCTCTTCGAACTGTGTGATGAGGTCCTCCATGCAGGCATGGTATTTTTGCAAGCCCGGCTCTATGGCTTTCCACTTGTTGAGACTTGGGTGATGATCAAGGCCGAGTCCCCATAAACTTCGAGTTTCTGGACATTCCTCTCGAGCGCGGCTTGTAGTCCAGCAACGCAGGCTTCATATTCGGCGGCATTGTTACGGTTACCTCGAAATTGAGCTTTATAGCAACTGGGGCGCGCCCGCTTGGGATCTACCAAGAGCATACCGATGCCGTTTCCCTTTTGTTGGCCGTCCGTCGAAGAACAAATAAGCCATCGATTTTCGCCTTCGATTCGCGAAGATTCCCTCGCCTGGAAATTGTGGTTCGGGGCCTCGAGCCTCGCTCGGCGGGAAATCAGCCAGTTGTTCAAATGCCATGGCCCGTCCCTTGATTGACTTTTGGTTTACGTACTTGATGTCAAATTCCGCTAGGAAGAAAGACCATTTGGCGAGCCTCATTGACAGAGATGGTTTGTCGAAGAGGTACTTGACCGGGTCCATTTTGGAAACCAAGTGTCAGTGCACGCGCGACCGCACGTAGTGCCGTAGTTTCCCGACAACCCATACCAGTAGCTTCGCAGGTTTTCTCGAGGGCTGAGTAATTGAGTTCGCCGCCTTGAAACTTTCGATCGACGAAGTAGATGGCGTTTCGACCCGTGACTCCTTCTTTTCTTGACAGAGCATGGCTCCAACCGCGGTGTCGGTCACAGCTTAGGTATAGCAACAGTGGCTTTTCCTCGTGGGGAGGACAGAGAATCGGAGGACTCACAAGGTATGCTTTTATTTTTTCAAAGGCATCTTGGCATTCCGAGTTCCATTCGATGCCTCGGCGTTCTTCTTCATCAGTTTGAAGATTGGCTCGCACATAGAGGTCAATTGGTTGACGAAGCGGCTGATATATTGTAGGCGGCCCATGAAGCTTTTCACCTCTGTCCGAGTTTGCGGTGGTCTCATTTCGATGATAGCCTTGATCTTTCGAGGATCCACCTCGATGCCTCTCTCGGTGACTACGTATCCCAAAACCTTGCTCTCGGCTAACCCCAAATGTGCATTTGGCAGGTTAAGCCTCATTGAGTGTTTTCGGAGGCGATTGAAGAATTTTCTCAGGTCCGTGAGGTGTTGTCCGTCCGATCCCTTTGAGTGAACGATCATGTCATCGACGTACACTTCGATCTCTTTGCGGATCATATCGTGGAAGAGGGCGGTTGCCCGTCGTTGGTAGGTAGCCCCAAAGATTCTTTAGTCCGAACGGCATTACTGTGTAGCAAGAGGTTCCCTGGGGGTTGTGAAAGCCGTTTTTCTTGGTCTTCTTCGGCCATCTTGATTTGATTGTAGCCGGCAAAACCGTCCACGAAGGACTTGACTTCGAAATCGTCAGTAGTGTCTACCAACATGTCGATGTTGGGTAGTGGAAAATCGTCCTTGGGACTTGCTTTGTTGAGATCTCGGAAGTCCACGCAACAGCGTACTTCTTCCATTGGCCTTGGTGACCGTGACGATATTGGAGAGCCATGTGGGGTACTCGATCACCCCGATGAAGCCGACGCGGAGCATTTTTTCGATCTCCTCTTTGACTTGTAAAGACCATTCTGGCTTCGATTCGGCCAGTAGCTTTTGCTTGATGGGCTTAGCCTCGGGATTCAAAGTGGATCCGGTGCTCTACAATGTTAGGGTCTAATCCGGGCATGTCTCAGTAAGACCAAGCGAACACGTCCACGAACTCTTTGAGCAGTGCAGTCAATGCGTCCTGCTCTGTGCCGGTGAAGAAACTTCCGATTTGCGTCTCTTTTGGCTCTTCAGCCAGCTCCCAAATTCACTTTGGTTAAAACCTCCTCGGCAGCTTGGGCCCGGTTTTTCTCTCGTTTGACAACATGCTTAAAGATGTGCTTAATGTATTGTTCGTTTAATGTGTCCGCTTCTTTATCAAGTGAATCGTTATTAACTCAAGCTTTGTGTGTTAGTTAATTTATCAGCTGTTAAAGATGCAAATGAGAGGATACTCGGAAAGATCGAAGCATTCATTAAGAGCATACGGGAATACATTATTGGCAATGAGTTCGTAATCTTCCCGGCGTGAGGCCATCAGATGACTCGAGAGACTCAAATTCAAAGCTAATGGACTCAGGATGAGTTTTGACACTAGACTCTAGGACTCGAGGGGTCGACCAAGTTGTTCGATCATGTCCTTTTTGGCCGGCGTGGGTCCGGAGAAAGTGGCCCAGCTTATTGAGTGGCAATGAGCTTGATAGGAGATGGGGCTTGAAGGGCTTTATGTCACCGTTCCCGATCATTGCTATCACGTAGTTATCGCGAAACAAAATCGATTAGATCCGCATCTCGATTTCTTCTTTGAAGAGCCAGGAGCAGCGGTTCGTCCTCAAGCATCGTCTGCGGAGTCTCTTGCTTTTTGCCTTGGCATTGCTAGCTCGAATGCACTACTGTCCCGCTTGTTGAAGGCAGAGTGCTTGACAGAGAGTTTTTCGAATTCTTCCGCCAAAGAGGAGTTTTTCGAACCAAAATTCATCGTGAATAGTGGCGGTTGTGGATCCCGGCAGGGCGGTGTGTCGAGGAATGCTCTTCGGACAGGATTTGGCTTGAGGCCTCTCGAATCTTGCCAGTTCTGCCGGAGCTTGTCCATGGTGGTCGGCCAGCTTTGTTTGGCGCCGATCGCCTGCTCCCTTCTCGGATCTTCTTCCAAGTTGCCGGCCTTCCTTGTGAAGTACTTGGTCATGTCGAAGCTGTAAGGACGAAGATCGGAGATTGCGTGCAAGCCTCTTTTGTTATCTGTGGAGCATTTTCGTGCAGCTCGTTTGTCCTCCGCAATGTGTTCGGGAGTAGGAGAGTATCCCAGGCGGTGCAGGTATTCTGCTCTTTGATATTGATGATCCGCTGAGTGCCCTGATGGCGTTTTCCCAAACCGAGCCCCTGGATGTAGTTCATGTGCTTCATCATTTTCATCGGGGAGGGATCTTGTCCCAAATCAAAGGCAGTCTATGTGGCACACTTGGGCCTTTGGGCTTTCGATGGTGAACCCTGTTAGCATCATGCCATCATCGTCGGGTTTGATCTCTAAGACCGGGACGCCGTTTGTTTCGGTCCTTTCGTTGACTATGCTATCACCGTAGATGATGGTAAGATCTCGTTCCTTGGACGAACTTTACGCACCGATGAAGAGTGGATGCCACCCCATTGATCCGATGTAGCCAAGGGCGCCCCAAAATGGCAGCGAATGTGATCGGGATGTCGATGACTTGGAAATCCTGGGACCATTTGTTTTCCAAACCAAAGGTTCAAGGTGGCTATTCCCAAGACTTGGCGGGATGTTGAGTCGTATGCCTTGATTGCCCGAGTCGAGGGTTTTAGATCGCTTGCTTTGATCCCTAGCAAATCCATCATTTTGGCCGGAAGGACGTTCATGGATGATCCCCCATCTACCAACACCCGAGGGAGACGGCGCTCGTCCGCTTGAACCGTTATGTAGAGAGGCTCGTTATGGTCGCCCCCAAATTTTGGAAGATCGAGCTCGCGAAGGTGATGATATTGCTGTAATTGACGTTGCCAATCATCTCGAGCCGCTTCATCAGGTGTCACCGTGATGGGAACCATGGTCCGGGCCAGGCTTTCTTCCAACTTGAGCTTGTGCGGATAAGATGAAGTGAGTAAGGACCAGAGTGAGATGTTAGCCTCGAGTGCGCTTGAGCCGCTGTCAAGACAGATCTTCAACCTTTGGGTCCAAGGTTTCAGCCTTCTTTGGCGTAGGGCCCCTTTTCAATTCGTGGCTCGTGCATGGCCGGCCTTTGTCCGTCCGTGGAGGATTCATCGGGATTTGACCGGAACGTGTCGAACATTCACCTCTGGACTTATGGTTTTGCTTGTCTCTCCTATTTCGTAGTGGGAGGAGCCTCGATTGGCGTAAGGCCGCACCGCGCATTTCAATTCGTTCACCGTCATGGCTTTTACCGAAGCATCAATAGTGGCTTTGAGATCTTCCCAAGACAGGGGGTTGGATTATCTGGACCTTCGGGCCTTCGGTGGCGGTGCGAAGCTCGTCCCACCTCGATCATGGAGCAGACATTGCCACGGCCCCGTGCGTAACTAGGCTAGATTTGCCGGAGTAGATGACATAGTAGTCAAACTTTCCCGAGGGTTCTCCAAGGGTTCCGACCGTGGGATCACCTGTATTCATACCTCTTTTTCAGCTTTTGTTGAGAAGATAGCTTCTTCTTTCTTCGAGGACGGCCCTCGTTCATCGCATCCTGGAATTCCATTTCCAGACAAGCACTGCAATCGCAGACGTCCCACCGCATGTGTTCGTTGTTCGCGGTGGTACCGGGACCTCGTGAGGCTGGATGGGCAAGCTTTCCTCGAAGGTCTTGTGGTCCTACGTCATAACCGCATGGCTCGTACGAGGGTAACAGGTTGACTTCTGGGAGACAATGAGAGATGTTAGAGGCCGTAGGAGCAAGCCATGGTTGGGAAGCCCCAGGTAGTTGGGTGGCTAAGGTTCAAGTGGTGCATGGCACCTTCGATCCAGGCTTGTTGCTCACCTTGACGTTTCTCAATAGCCATGAGGACCTCGCCAAACTTCTTCCAGTGTTGGGAAATTTCTTGGGGGTAAGGTCCCGTTCTCATCGTTGTTATCCACCGACTTGGCCATGGGAATTGACGGACCGTCCCGGTGACAGAGCCGGGAAGGAGGTAGGACCTTGCTATTTTGACACCGGAGACGGGTTCCGGGTACTCTCGACCACTCTCTGTTAGCCGGAGGGGGTGACGGGCAAGGTTTAGACACGGAATGGCCTAACGGGATAAAAGGGGGAAAGCTCACGTGGCATGCGGTTTCCGTTCTTTTATTTTTTTTTTTTTTGTTGTTTTAATTTACTTAAAACATGTTTTCTCGTAATCCTAGGTAGGTTGGAAAAGATTGCTCTTCTTTTCGCAACTATGCTAGATCCCGGGTCGGAGACCATCTCGCGCGGCTATAAGCCCCTCGCTTTGCACCCGTATTTCGACATCCCAGGTGGACACCCTGTGCGAGGGTCCTATAGTGCAAGCGGTTTCCACCGGCCTAAAAGAAAAATCGAACCTAAGGACCGAGCCTGTCATGTTCGTTTTGATGCGTTAGCCATGTGAATAGTGAACCGAGCCGCCACCGAGTCAAGATCAGGTCAAGAGTTCGGCATGACCTTCTCTTTACCTTGCTTGCGCAAGGGATCCGTGACGTTAGGCGTTGGCCGGGTCATATCGTCATGGCCGACGCATCAAAGGCGTGATGACATGGTGTCATGCGAGCATGGATGTATATCCTGGACTAACATCGTCTCGGGTGTAGCTTCTAAATCAAGATCAGGTCAAGATTTTAGCATGACCTTTCATCGCTTTGCTTGCGCAAGGGATCTTGAGTTCCGAGCCTTGACTCGTAAAATGGCCGGCATGGTATATGTATCCAGCCGTATGACACGGACCGGGTAAAAACCAACCGAGTCCGGGACAGAGTGTGACTCAAGACTCAAACGTGTGGTTGACGCTTGGCTAGGACGGGATGTCTGGAATGATCCCGCGCGCGCCCAAGAGGCCTAGGAAAACCAAACGGACTGCAACTGAGACCACTCCGGGTTAAGGGTTGTAGTGTGCAAGTGTATCCGAGGCAAGAAGGCGCTGTAGAAGTGTGCGGTGTAACCGAGGCAAAGAGCGTGAGTAGAGTGCGGTGTAACCGAGGCAAGAAGCGCTGTAGTGTGCGGTCTCTAAAATTCTTTTTCTGAGTAAAACAGAAGTTTTTGAAGAATTTTAAATATATGCACAGATGTATATTGATGCATTTTTTTTTGTATTTTTTTTTTTTTGTAAAATAAAAAAGTAAAGCACGTGCACACACACACAACAGTTAAAGGAAGGGGTAAATGAAAGTTTGACCCTCATCATCGTTTTAAAAATCTTTTGTTTTGTTTAAAAGTTTTTAAAACAAAATATCCCCAGCAGAGTCGCCAACTGAAATTACCCGGATCCGAGTAGGCTTCGCAGCCCCGGCATCTGGCATCTTTCGCGTTGGAGCGGCTGTCTCACCGTTTTTGTTTTTGTAGAGTCGCCACGCCATTTTTATTAAGCCCAAAACATTGAAAAAGGGCATCGCTTAAAGATAATTTTAAACCGTTTTTGTGTGATGAGATTTTGAGTTCTGAGGTCGATGACTCCCGGAAGAGAATATTAGAATATTAGAGCTCACCCGAGTAGCCTCGTAAAACGAGTCTTTCTGATACCCCTAATATCCTTTAAATGTTGTGTGTGTGTGTGTGTGCTTTTAAAAATGCATGCCGTATCGGATGTCTACATTGTATGCTATGTATGAAAAATGTATTGAAATAGTAATGGAAGGAAGCCTTACCAATGTTGGTTCGCGTCTGTCTTCCGCTGGGGAATGGTGTTTCGAGGCTCGGAGTAGCGTTCCTATGGCACGGATCGGGATTGCTTCGGGAGGGACCGGCTGTCCGCTGACAGAGTTTCGGCGTGAGTTGAGGTTGTAGGCCGCGTTCGCGCAGGTTCGGCGTGCGTGGGGATCGTCGGGATCACTCTCGGGCAGAGGTTCGGCGTGCGTTGTGGTGGCAGGAGTCACTCGGGCAGAGTTTCGGCGTGATTTGGGATCGTCGGTTTGACTCGGAAAGAGCCGGGACACCGTGGAAAGACCAGGCAAGGCCTCGGAGTACCACGAGGGGCCTCAGAGTACCTCGAGAGTGCCTCGGGGCAGCGCGGGAGCATCTCGGGAGCGCTGGGAGGCTTCGGAGCACCACAAGTGGAGCTCAAGGCCTCGGAAGGATCCGAAAGGGGCCGGGAGTGCCTCGAGAGGACTTAGAGGGGAGCCAGAAGGCTAAGGGAGGAAGAGAGAAGAGGGAGGTGTCTGAAAATGAGGAGGGGGAGCCCTCTATTTATAGTAAAAATTTCGGAGCAAAGAGGTCCGTACGGACCTTCTTGGTTATCCAGAATTTTGGATTTCCTCGATTTGAGGGAATCTGCAATGATGGTGAATATTCTGGAATGATGATGTCCCCCATGCAAGAAGGTCCGTACGGACCAACTCAGCATGCAAAGAGGTCCGTACGGACCAACCATGCATTTGGGTAATCATTTCTTCCGGAATTTGAGGGAATATTGTGGACTTTAAGGGGATTCAGTAATTATGACAGCAAAGAGGTCCGTACGGATCAATATTGCTTTCCCAATTTCCTGAAAATTCCCAAAAGGTCCTTTTGTCCCTTTTTATCCCAGGAAGGCTCCTCCCTTGGTTTGGTTGGGGGTTTGAGAGGGTTTTGAGAGGGTTTTGAGAGCCAGAGGTCTCCGAGACTGCGTTGATGAGTCTGCGGTGTTTCCCGTGTGTTTGAAAGGGGGTGATCCAGATTGGGGTACTTACAGTGTCCTAAACAAAACAAGTGCCGAAAGGCTCTTCTCTTTCCATCGCGTGCCAGAGGAAGTCTTGTCAAGAGAGTGAAAACCGCGGGTCCTTTTGACCCTGGGAGGATGAGAACTAAGTCTCAAGCCCTCCGCTATCAATAAGTGCAAGCAAACTAACTCCGGGTCGTCTTCAATGCGTGACGGGGCCCGTTCCTACCATCACACACCCTGACTCTCCCTCGGCGAAGGCTATTCACCAACTCACAGCACCAAATACGTGCCGAAAAGCACAAGCCCTCCTAAACAAAAGTCCCAAAACTCCCAAGCTCCCCAAACACCACCATAAACACTCCTCTCTCCCTGAGCAAATCCCGAGGAGACAAGAAATTCTGGACTCCAAATCCAAGCTGGTCGCTGAGGCCATGGCAATTGCCGACCAACAATTGGAAATGTTCGAAATAGAGGCCAATGGAGGGCTACAGTTCCCACAAGGGTCCCAAAGGTTCTTCCAAGGAGCTCCCGTTAAATCTCTTGCTAGTCAAGCTGCAGGGGCAAACCGGTTTGAACCAACCCTTGAGCGCGGACAGCTGGCCAAGCGCAGTGTGGTGCACGTAGATGATAGCGAGGAGATTGGGGAAGAGGCGCAGTCAAACCAACGTGCGAGGCCCCAAGCACTACCCCTGGCTCCGGCCAAGGGGAAGGCCGTGGCTCCACGTAATAAAAAGCAGAAGGTTGATAGCCAGAACCCTGAGTTCGTTGATTTCATGCAGAAAATGTGGGAGACCCATCAGAAGGCAGCCCAAAAATGTGGTCGCACAATGGATGCCTTCAGCGACAAGATCGCGCGGGCACCTATCCGTAAGGGAAGCCCCCCAGATGGATACCTATGATGGTTCCAAGAACGCGAGGAGCCACATGGGTCGATTTGAGGGCCAAATGGCATTATTCTCCGCGGACGAATCCGTAATGTGCAAAGCTCTAGCTGCCACTTTCACGGGCAAGGCCCTATCCTGGATGCTGGCTCTCAAACCCCGCTCCATCAACTCTTTCAGCCACTTCAGGAACGTTTTCCTTAATGCCTTTGCTGGAGCCGGGGTGCCCGCTAGACCAAAGACAGATCTTGTCCGTGTCAAGCAGGCCCCCACTGAATCCACAAAAGATTACATTGCTCGCTTCAGAAAGGTGAGCGAGGAGATAGTGGATCTGGAAGAGGGGGATATTAGACTTTGCTTTGAGGGAGGCCTCACCTCCTCCTTCCTGAAATTAAATTTCGCCTCCAGCCAACCAAAAACAGTGGAGGAGATGTATGAAAGGGCTTCTGCCATTGCCTCTGCCGAAGAGAGCAGTATACCCGCTCCCCGGGCTTCAGCCAAAGAAAGAATAAGCCAAGTCCAGGAGACCACCCCAGAGGCTGCCCGCGGTAACAACCAGGGCAAGAACAGAGGCCGTGGGTCGGACAAGCTCCGGAAAAAAGTTGAGGAAACAGTCTACACTGAGCTCACCGAGCCAAGAGCAGTGATCATGAGGGCATCAGACTTTCCTCCTCCTCCCCCATGCTCAGAAAACCAAATGAGAGGAGTAGGACAAAGTTCTGCGAGTACCATAATGATCACGGGCACGGAACTGAAGACTGCTTCCAGCTAAAGAGAATAATTCAGCAGAGAATCAATGATGGGGAACTAACCAGATGGATCAAGGGAAACAACCAGGCCCCCAATAATAACCAGCAGCGGGCACGAAACCCTCGTGGTCCCGAGAGGGTGGAAAGAGACAATTTTGAGGATGACGACGGAGACTACAATATAAACTTCATCGGAGAAGAACCTCCCTCCAACAAACAGCTTTCCCTCCAAATCCGGACATTAGAAAAGGTTTTCTCTATCCCCGCAATGGCTCCGGAAGAAGAGCAAGAAATTGGGTTCAAAAGGAGTGAACTTGCCTCCACCCTTTTTCATTCCACTCACCTCTCACCCTCGTAATGAGAATCAACCGGCAAACATAGGCCGAGTGTTGATAGATACCGGAGCGGCCCGCGATATACTCTACTACCATACGTTGGTAGGAATGAGAATGACTGAAGCGCATCTTTTTCCATATGCGGGCATGCTTGAGGGCTTCACAAATCACGCCGTAAGGGTAAAGGGGACGATTGTGTTTGACGTAACTATTGGGGAAAAGCCCATGCAGAAGACGGCCAAGGTAACTTTCATGGTGGTCGATCTTCCTTCCCAATACAATGCCATTCTCGGCGTAACTGCTCAGGCCGAATTGGGAATAGTTGCGTCCATTTCCCACCAAAGGGTGAAATTTAACACCCCGGGCGGGGTTGCTACCATCAAGAACCAGCCCGGGAGATTCCTCCGAGCACTTGAGGAAAAAAGGAAAGAACAGAAAGGCCAGGCATCCTGCCCGCAGATAGAGGGCGAGGACAAATCGAAAGAGGGAAAAGGCGAGGACAAATCAAAAAAGGGAAAAACCCTTGCACTCCCGCCGGCACCCATACCAATTGGCATGCTTTCCTTCCATTCCACGAAGGTGGAGCTCAAGACGAGCAGAAAATCGAAGCAGTTGGCCCCTATTGAGGGAGGTTATATTGATCGGGGAATAGAGGGGGAGATTGACCGCTATATCATATACTCTATGGCAACACTGACTGGAGCTCAGGTCAACCCCCCAACCATAATCATTGACTCCTTGCACAACCGTGAAATCAGCGACCTCCAACCTAACGACAAGCTCGAGGAGGTGGTAATCAATCCCCACTTCCCCGAGCAAACAGTTAAGGTTGGGCTGGAAATTCACAGTGAGGAGAGAAGAATCCTGATCGAATTCTTAAGGGCAAATTGTGATGTGTTCGCTTGGAGGGTGGAAGATATGCTGGGAATCAGCGAGGACGTGATCCTCCACAAAATCAATGATGACCCATCCTTCAAGAACATTCACCAAAAATCAAGATACTTCTCCCCGGAAAAAGAAATTGCGATCAAGGAAGAGGTGGAAAAATTGTTAAAAGCAAGAATAATAAAGGAAATCACCTACCCAAAATGGCTGGCCAATGTGGTAATGGTCAAAAAATCCAACGGCAAATGGAGGATGTGTGTTGATTTCACCGATCTCAACAAGGCATGTCCCAAGGATTGTTTCCCTCTTCCTCGCATTGACAGATTGGTGGATTCTATAGCCTACTACGTAGTATTAAGCTTCATTGATGCATACTCCGGCTATCATCAGATCCAAATGGCTCCTGAAGATGTCCGCTCTGTAGCTTTCATCGCTGCGGGGAAGACTTACTGCTACAAAATGATGCCCTTCGGGCTGAAAAATGCAGGAGCCACCTATCAAAGAATGGTCAATCTGGTCTTCAAAAACCAACTAGGCAGAAATCTTGAGGCCTACATTGACGATATTGTTATAAAGACTAAGGAAAACTCCCACGAGCTCGACGTGGAGGAAACCTTCAAAAACTTGCGCCGCAATAACATGAAGCTAAACCCCCTTAAGTGCGCTTTTGGGGTCAAGGCGGGCAAGTTCCTCGGATTCATGGTCAATCAAAGAGGGATAGAGGCTAATCCAGAGAAAATCCAAGCCCTATTGGACATGAAACCTCCTGCTTGCATGAAGGATGTCCAAAAGCTCAATGGCCGTATCACCGCACTTGGCCGCTTCATCTCACGGTCAGCAGAGAGATGCCTCCCCTTCTTCAAAACTCTCAAAGGGGGGAAGAGAGCTGATGAATTTACATGGAGCACTGAGTGCCATCAAGTTTTTGAAGAAGTCAAAACATACCTCGGGCAGCCACCTCTACTCAGCAGCCTCAAGGTGCCCTAGGAAGAACTTTTTTCTTTTCTGCACAGGGCCATCGATCCGGCAAGAGGCCGCCGTTCTTGTAAGGGAGGAAAATAACTCCCAAAAACTAGTTTATTATGTATCTAAGGCACTGTCCGCCGTAGAAGGGCGTTATCTTAATATAGAGAAGTTAGCTTACGCTTTGCTTGTATCTGCTCGAAAATTAAGAGCCTACTTTTCGCACATCCTATAACCGTACTAACCGAGGCTCCGCTTAGAAAGGTTTTACACAAACCGTAGTCTTCGGGAGAATGCTAGCTTGGTCTATCGAGCTCACTGAGTTCCAGATCACCTACTCCCCGAGAAAGACAATCAAAGCGCAGGCCTTAGCTGATTTTGTGGTAGAATCATCATTCAAAATGGCTGACAAACGACTGGGAAAAAGAAAGCGGGCGTAACCGAAGAAATCCCAAGTAGTCCGAGCACGTAAATCATACGCCCAAGGAAGCGTCCGCAGGAGGTATGGATTTTATACGTGGATGGCTCGCGAGCAAGTTGATTAGTGGCGCGGGCATACTTCTGATCGCACCCTGCGGGGAGAAATTTAAGAGGGCCTTAAGGTTCAAGTTCGAGGCATCTAACAATCAGGCTGAGTATGAAACAATTATAGCAGGCATGGAATTGGCAAGAGACTTGGGAGTTCAGAATATAGAGATCAACAGTGATTCTCAGCTCATAGTTAATCAAATCAGGGGGGAGTATGATACTATCAACCCAAGATACTAACTCGCACGCGGCCTTGCAAAACCCTCATCAAAAATTTTACCTACTATGAGCCGAACCAAGTCATGAGAGAGGATAATGTGGAAGCCGACCTCCTATCCATAACAACGTATCAAGAAATTGATGAGTCTGGAGGCAGATTGCCGTATTGAATCTCAGAGAGACCCGCTATAGATCTGATTCGTATAAACAATATTGAGGATCAAGTAAGGGACTGGGTAGATGAGATGAAGGATTACATCGAGAAGCAAACCCTCCTCGAGGACCCAAGGAAAGGCTAGAGCCATCGTAACGGTGTTCGCGAAATACCTCGTCCTCGATGGGGTACTTTTCGACGATCATTCACCAAGCCTTTGGCCGAGATGTGTCAAAACTCACATGGTCACCAACTTACTCTCTATGAGGTCCATGAAGGAGTTTGTGGCGGACATCCAGTGTGCTCGCACCCTCTCTAGACAAGATCAAATTTCAAGGATTCTTTTGGCCCACAATGAGAAGCGGATGCACAGAGTATGTGAGAAAGCGTGATAAGTGCCAGAGATTTGGTGCAGACATCCCTGCACTACCATCAACAGAGCAAACTTTGGTCGCACCATCATGGCCGTTTGATGCGTGTGATTGATCTCATTGGACCATTCCCAACCGGCTAGAGGAAACATCAAGTATGTTGTGGCGGCCGTGGATTATTTTACCAAGCCGACAGAAGCCAAGGGCTTAGCCACTATCTCCGAGGAGAATACAATCAATTTTGTCCACGATCACATCTATTGTCGATTTGGGGTTCCCGAGCAATTATTTCATAATGGCACCCAATTCTCTCGTGAAATTCACCGCCGAATGTGTGAGAATGAAGGTGCAACACCGTAAGTCCGCAGCTTGCCTATCCTCGTGGTAACGCGCCAAGCGAGGCCGCAAAACAAGCTAGTCTCGACTAGACACGGGCATCCTGGGCTCCTCCGGCTCCTGGGCCCGACCGCCTGGTTCCGGTTCCGGGTAGGAGGAACGGGACTGACCTGGCTGTAAATCCCACTCCCTGCTCCGGCCCGACGCTCTTGATCTGCTCCTGCCTCCACTCGGTTCCTTTCCTTTGGCCTTTTTTTTTTTTTTTTTTGAAAATCGGTCTAGGCGGGCGACCGCCCAAGAGAGGTGGGCGACCGCCCATATCCAAATTCAAGCAATGTTTAACTCTTTCGCACACACGGGCGACCGCCCAATAGAGATGGGCGACCGCCCATGCCAAATTTCAAAGAACCCCAAAGTTTGGTCAGTCGCGCACTTTCGTCACTTCCTTTTCCTTTTCTTCTCTTTTAAGCCATCAAAACCGTTAAGATTCTAACAAATTTGGATGAAGATGAATAATAAACAAATTATTTTAACATATTTTATAAAAGAAAAGGGACTGCACTTTAAATTTTATTAATAATTGTTAAAATGTTACAATGAGGGGGACAACCAACCTTGCCCTTTTATAAGTAAGGGAGGACATAAGGAGCCTTAACCTCGTTCTTAGTATTTTACAATATTTATCTAAATTATAACAATCTAATCTAAACAAAAAAAATCTAATATATAAAATAAAACAAAGCAACAAATTAAATTATACAAATTAAACTATATAAATTACATCAACTTACATTCGGGGCCATTATCGATTGTGTCATTGTTTCCGCCACTTCCCGATGTTGAATCAAAGAAATCTTCATCGGATGAGGAAAACTTTGGCTCTTGATCTCTTTTCTCCGCTTTGACCCAATCATTCAACAAATTTTGATGACTATGAAAATGGATGAAAATATGGAAAATGAGGATGGAATTATGGATTATGAAATATGAATGTTGGTGAGTGATTTGAGGCTTTGATCTTGAGACTTGAGAGTTAAGAACTTAAGAGAGAGTTAAGAGAGAGTAAAGATTAAGAGAGAGTTAAGAGAGTTTTGTGAAAATAAAATGGTGGAGGTGAATTTGTATTTATAGGTGAAAGGTAAGGATTGTTTTATTTTTTTATTTATTTTTAATTACTGAAAATTGTCTAAAAAGTCAAAAAACGGCAAATTTGACTCGAAAAGGTGAAAAAAAAGGGGCAAATTTTTGAATTTTTTTGAATTTTCGCAAAACCGCCTGGCTCTGCTCGAACCCGCTGCCTCCCTGCTCCGGCTCTCCTGTTCCGGCTCCGGTTCCCAAAACCGGCGGTTCCACTTAGCCAAGTAGGAACCGAGATTGAACCGGAACCACTGGCTCCTGCCTCTAGCTGGTTCCTTCGGCTCGCGCCTGCTTCTGCTCGCGGCCTGTCTCCCGGCTCGCTGGTTCTCCTGGGCTCCGCCTGCTCCGGTTCCGGCTTGCCCATGTCTAGTCCCGACCGCCCTAAAGAAAAATTTGGAAGGCGAGAGGACGACGATGGTTGGACGAGCCTGCACCGCATCTTAGGTCAGTCCGCACAACTACAAGGAATTCTACAGAAAATTCCTTTCTCGCTCACGTATGGGTCAGAGGCAATGGCTCCAAATGAGGTTGCCCTACCCTCGTACAGAGTCACGTACTTCGACGAGTCTCAAAACGAGGCAAACAGAAGGGCGTGTGACTGACGATCTCGAAGGAAAGAGAATGCGGGCATATGAAAAATGGTGAACTACAAGCGTAAAGCGAAGAAGCACCACGACAAGATAGTAAATAGGAGGAGTTTTTCAGCTGAGACGGGTACTCGGAGCGTAGAGGTCCAAGGGACCCAACCCGGTTTCAACAAACTGTCCCGAAATGGGAAGGTCCATATGAGGTCACCAAAATAGTCAAGGAGGGCACCTACATATTGCGACCAAAAGAGGGAGAAGAGCTTAAGCACGCTTGGAATAGCGATCACCTTAAAAGATACTTCTTTTGAAATCTTTGTAATTTTTTGAAGGAGTATAGACTATATGTATATATAAAGCGAGAAGTTATCATCATATTTTGATGCAAAAACCTATTCCCACCAGCCTCAAATTTCAAAAGCTAAAGTGGATGCCTGCAGCGGATGCCGCAGGTTAAAGAGCAAACATACGAGCTCCTACCTACCGATGCGCAACGATCTCTCGCGATCCGCAAGCCTATATGAGTACAAAGATCCATTACGATCCGTACCCGATCGCGGGAGGACACCCCTTGGCCCCGCCCGCGTGACACCACCAAGAATAAGTGGATATAGATGCCAGCCGAGACAAAGGCCAAGGTCCTTGTCCCCGCTCGCGCGAAGGTCCTCGTTAGTGGCCGTTACTCGTATGCACGTATGTGACAAAGGCCTACATATAAGCCCGTTATCGTATCGCCGTAAGACCCTCACACAAAACTCCAAGGGGTTTTGAATAAAGGGTCAAAAAAGCGTGAACCACCGCAAGTGGATACAGATGCCAAGAGTTAAAGGGCCGCTATGCTAAATATGCTCCTACCTACTGTTGCGCGGACTATAGCTTCACTCGCCACACTCGCATGCCCTATGAAGGTAGCTTGCCTCGTCGCTTTTGACTTACACCACGGCTCGCAAGGCTGGGAATAAGTGTAAATGGATGACAGTGATCAAAAGAGTTTTACAAAGCCAAACAGACAAAGGGGGTTAAGGCCCCAAAGTTTGCCACTAGGCCAAACAAACGCGATCACAGACGAATAGGGCTAACTCTCACGAAAAATCCAAGTGATTTTGAATAAAGAGTTAGGAAAACTCAAAAAATGCGGGCAAAGGACCTACTAAGCTTTTTACCGCAGAAGGAGAGTATAAAGTTTAATTGCAAGTCAAAAAAGCTAGAGAAAAAGCAAGAATGCAAGTATCAAGGTACTCAAAAATTGCGAACACTCATAATAGCCTACGAGACTAGTAATTAAGAGAATAGTTACGAAAAAATTCTTCTATTGATACTGAAAAATATTTACAAGGTCCTAATCTATTACAAAAAGAAACAAAAACCTATACTATTGGAGCCTGATCCTTGGAGGCATCCTTGACCGCATCTGCATTCTCTGTGGCCACACCGTCTGTGCCCGCTTCTGAAGCCGGAGTGGGAGAAGGAAGACGGGTCATCAGAATCTCTGTTATAGGATCAGAGGAGGGCTCAGCAGAGACCGGGGCAGGAGCTGCCCGCTGAGGAAAGAGATCTCCTATGGCAGGCCCGTCTGGAAGAACGCGAGCAAGGGCATCCCCGAGAGAGATAGGGTTCTCTCCAAATATTAGTTCATCCAGTTCGCCGATTAAGCTAAGGGCAGTCACTTCTGCCACAGGAGGCAAGGAGGCCGCAGCGGACAGCTCCAAGCCCTTGACCTCATCCTCGGACAAGGGAACGAACGCATGCCCGGGCACGCATTCCGTGTCAGTAGCAACCAGTGAGCCGATCACGGCCAACTCCTGCACGGAAAACTTGCCCGTGGCCGCGAAGTTCCGAATCTGTGTCCGGACCCCGGCCTCATACTGAGCCAGATTCTCAGCGACGAGCCAGTCCTTGAACTCTTGGGAGTTCTTATACTCCTCCACCGCTTCCTTGCGGACATCATCAAGGGCGGATTTCCCCTCCGCCTCCAACCTTTTATAGGGGAGCAGCTGCTCGGACAGCTCGTCCACCTTTTTCTCCAAGGCCTCCAGATCAACCTTGGTGGCCTCCAGCTTGGCCGCAAGCTCCTTATTCTTAGGCTCCCACTCGGCCTTGTGCCCGCGGAGCTCATCCCGCTGACCCCTTACTCTTTCAAGGTCCTTCTCCACCACGGCCAATCGGTCGGAGAAGTCCTTCAGATCGGACTCCTTTTGAGCGAAAGCCTTATCCTTGTCCTCCATGAGGGAGTTCAAGGTCCCAATCCTCGCTTGAGCCTCCTCCAGCTCACGGAGTTTGGCCGCCAAAATTGAAGTCTTGTTCTCCACTTCATGTCGTGGTATCGCAGCCTTTCCCGCCCGCAAGATTTCCTTATCAAGCTCACCTACGGGAAAAAGAGCAAGAGTTAGACGGATCAAAGGGTGAAAGGGTGAAGCCAAAAGGGACGACATTCATCTACCTGTCGGGCGAGGCCTATATCCCCAACCATGGCGAGAAGCATTCTCCTCGACAACTATATTCTTTTAGAAGTCCGGGGGAGTATAGACGGCTCACTGCCTCGATCCCCACCGAGGCGCTGGGCCGAGCTCCGGCATAGATGTCCACCCCAGCTACGTGGGCACATCGTAGAGTTTCTTTCGACGGCCGTCTCCTCGCGGGTGGTCGAGGGGCCACCTGGATAAGCCACAGCAGCATTGACCCCAATGGGGGAAGAGGATGAGACCTCAGCAGGAGCAGTCATGGTCCGGGGAGGAGCGTCCCCGATTTTCTGGAGCTTCCTGTGTCCTTGCCCCGAATCTCCATCTCTTTCATTCCTCTTCCGAGAATCCACTTGGTGGCCGGAAGGAATGGTGCGGCCTGGAGAGGTAGCTCGGAGAGCATTGGCCGGAGGAGGACCCCTGGGGGGTGGAGGCAGATTCCCTGTAGTAAGGATAGTTTTGGAGCTGGTCAGAGGCTCCCCTGTTTTCCTGCTAACCACAGGAATAGTCTTATCCTCGTCAGGCTCCCAATTTAGCCTGCCTCTTCGCAGCAGCATCCCTATTGGCCTTCATATTTTTGGCCTTCAATTGAGCGGCATTCATAGGGGCCATCAGAATTTCTGCTCGTCTAGATCTACTCTGGAGGGAAAGAAAAAATGGTTAGAATGCAGTTCAAAAATTCAAAGGCAAAATAAATTGGCAACAGTTGTATGAAAAAAATCAGAGACCGATAAGTTCGGGGGGATCGCATTCTGCGCCCAGCATACAGGTCCTACAGTCGGCCTCAAATTGATAGTGCTCGTGCACCCTCCAATCAGGGTCACGAGGCAAAGGCTCTATTTCTACTCTGGGGGCATATGGGGCGCCCTCCCTGCGAGGAGCCACCCCCGAGTAGATCAATAGTGGCTCATCTTCAACTATGGAGCCTACATCATAAACAGGCTCCTCCCCGCTGTCCAAATAGTTGGCCAGATATTTCTCTATGGCACAGCGCATGACATCAGCAGAAGAGGGGTCTGGATAGCTACTAGCGGCCACCTTCATCGGGACTGGACTTGAGGGTTTGGAGAAGGGCCAGCCAAACCTAGACTCGATGACCAAGATATCCTTCTGGTTCCATTGGTCAAATTTGTTTGATGGGGGAGAGAAGGTCCGGGTAGAGTAATTCCTAGCCTTCAAACTCAGAATACTACGGCTGATCTGGTTCTGATAATAAGCATACAGCCCGGCCAGGGTAGGTTCATAACCATGGAATCTGCAAACCGTGATGAAGGAAACTATAGCCCTAATGGCATTGGGAGTCAGGTGCATGGGGAGGCAGCCGTTGAACTCCAGGAAGAAATAGAAGAAGGGGTCCAGGGGAAATATCAGGCCATTCTCAAATTGGGCGCCATAGAAAATGCAGGCCCTATTGTCCTCGCGGACATCTGCTATGGTTTCTGGCCGCAGCTTGTCCTTGTCCTTCAAGTGAACATGCCCAAGGGTGCGGACACGGAAGGCGTTGCGGTCAACATTGTAGACCTCATAAATATCCTCCTCCCAGTCAATAGTAGCCACCTCCTTGGCTTTCTTATTACCGCGGCCACGGCCAGGACCAGGGTTCACCTCAGCTGCTGGCCTCTTGCCTTTATTCCGAGCAGGGGCCACCACTATCTCCTCCTCCTCGGAGTCAGGGTCAGAAAAGGCATCGACTATGTTCGTCGTCTCATTAGCCCTCTTGGAGGTCCCCGCGGTCCTCCTATCCTCAACCTCGCAGTCATCCTCCTCGGTCTCCGAGCTCGACGAGCCAAAGAGACCGGTGGCATCACCGCGGGCAGAAGTTACTTCATCCTCATTCTCCCCGCCTCCGGTCACCTCAAAATTCAGAGGCTCCAGCTCCTCACTACTACTCAGTTCAATTGGGTTAGCACCAGGGGCCGCGGGCACCACATTGGGGAATACCGTCCTCAGGGGCAGAACATCCAGAGGGTCATTCAGGTCCGTGCCCGGTGCCCGCGAAGCATTGGTTTGATCGGGATCCATTAGTTCACACTTCTCCCGCCGCTATTTGTTCGGGGACACGAATCGCTCTCCTCACTAGTTCAACGGCGTTCAAAGCCTGATCTCTCTCACGGGGAAACCTGCACAAAACCCCCATTACAAAATTTCTTAGCCTACGGTGATCCCCCAACACCAGTACATCACGATTGTAAATATACTTCCTCTTGGCCTCCCACAATCGGGGTGGGACGAACGGCCCCCAATCAGACTTCTCACAAAAATACAAGAAGCTATGCAAGGATAGCCTTAGCCACCCCAAACCTACCTTCCTAAAAATCCCCCCAGTCCGTTTACAGACGGCAAAAATATCAGGGGTGGCTCCATCTCCTAATTCTATGGGACGGCGGGGTCCAAATTCGCGGGTGGTCATCTTTCAAAACCCAGAAAAAGAAAAACAGAAAGGGATGAAGAAGAAACACCCTAAAATTACTTACGAAGGAAAGCTTGAGAGTTGGAGTCGGAAAACGGTAGCACGGAGTTCGCAGCAAGAAAATTCTCTCTCTAAAAGCTCTTTGATGGTTTGGAAATGGTAAAAAGGGTTTGAGGTTTAAGGGTTTGGTATTTATAAGGCCTACCTATACGGGTTAATCCGTTAACCCGTATTAATTAGCCCACAAATCCAATCTCGGACCCTGAACCGTCTCCAACGTTTGAAAATTCAAAAATTAAAGTCATTTTGCATTTATTGCCCCTCTTAGATGATCGACACGTACCCCTGTACGTACCACTAACCCGTCTTTTCATCTGCCAAGGGGCCCACCTGTTAACCGGGAGGCACAGCATGCAAGGGGCCACGTGTCTCTCACTGGTGCCTCCCGAACGTTCCCATAGGCCCATGGGGCCAAGCAACAACCAACAAAAACGCTAACACTGGTGCTCGCCAAGGCGGCGATCCAATCCTACCGAAGCTTCAGTCCTCCTCGCTCGGACCATAAATAATCACACTCGGAGCTAGGGGCCATTGATGAGTCCGGATCTACCGGACCGGCCCGCGCTCGGCCTGGGTCCAAGGAATCAGCGACGTGGCAGTTCCTAGACCGCTGAGGGGGAAGACCGCGGACAGATAGGCCCTTGAGGTCAATACCGCGTCCCTCCCCGCATTAATCCTATCAAAGACCGGAAGGATCCTGACCGCTATATTCATGCCCGCACGATCTGTGACCGTTGGGTCCGTGCCCGCAGATCGTATGTCCGCTGGATTGGTGCCCGCAGGAGTCATGACCGCGTCAACCGTGCTCGCGTCATATACCTTTGACTGCGGCCACAACGTTGACCGCGGGCACATGTCTGCTTCCCGGTTAATGTCAATCCTTACTGAGCAAGTTAGCTTACTGGCTCTGACAGGCCACTTGCCGGCTCCCCCATCACACATTTAATGCGACTCAATCAGGCGCCTACTATTTCATTTAATGCGCCAAGCCATCTACACGGCTCATGTCCCTTTCAGCCATGTTCCCTGGACAGTCAATGTTCCCTCCCTGACAGGACCAATTAGATGCGGACACGTGTAGCTGGTCAAATACCAAAGTGCCCCCTAGGGCTGATCTCATTGCTTACCTCAACTAGCACCATTGCATTGCATATAAATAGAAGACCTTTATCCCCTTGGGCAAGGTAAGTTTCATATACAATTGAGTAAGCCATATTACTCCAAACCCTAAACACACACACACTCCAAGGTATTCCAAGCCTTATTATCTCAGTATTCTTACTCTCACATCCGAGGGCCTGAGTTGGAGTAACATCCAACTTTGACCTTAACGGTGCTTGTTTGTGTTGTGATCTAGATACCATCCATCCACTAAATATCCTAGCCAGATATCCTTGAACCGCTCCTGACCCTAAAAAGCTTGGCGTCATCAGAACATTAGAACCCTCTCTATCACTAGATATACATGATTGATCAAATTTAAGACACTTAAACATTGATCAATAATTTTTAAAAATTATTAATTAATAATATCCATAATAATTTTAAAAAATATAAATATTTATTTTCCTAAATAATTAATAAATATTTAAGTATATCGATGAAAAATTAAAAAACCAAATTTCTTAATATTATTATCGATATATCCTTAGTTTAATTGTTTTTCAATTAAGACCGTCCATCACACGTGGAAATCGAAGCAGACATGATTATAAAATGGTTCTTTTGTTAGTTTGTACTCCGGATCAAAACAAGATTCCTTTTGAAACCAGAGAACAAAAATAACCCTCTTTAATCGAACAGCCAATATTTATCCACGTCAGCCCCAAATATCTTCAATCGAACAGCCATTATTATCCACGTCAGCCCCAAATATCAGTAACAAAAGTCTAAACGTGCTTCTCTCCGAAAACACTTTGACTTTCCCCGTCTTCTTCCCATTCCCTCCCTGGCTTCTGAAAACCTCAAATCGATATAATCCATAGTCCATACGTTAACGTTTTCATTCAATAATCTTAATGGAAATTTCGTCTTTCAATTTTACTCATATTGATTCGATTTACAAATTCATCCATTCCGATCTCTGTTTTGTTTCTATACCTTTTGATCGTAGTTGTCGACCTTGTATTTCTTTCTGACGATTTTCTACGCCGTCGGAGCTGTCATCAATGGGTAAACGTAAGTCTTTTGTTTGATTTATCTATAGAGATGTTGTTTGATTTTTTCTGTGTACGCGTTTTTCTTCAATTATGCTAATTAGGGTTTCGTTCATGTTTTCGATTTATGCTATGTGGTCTATTGGATTTATCTGCTGGTTTGAAGAAATAATTGAGTTAAAATGTTTTAATTTGTTTTATATTTTCAACTTTTTAAATGAATTATACTACTATGTGAACGAGGTTTTGCTTTATGAATTTTAATTCTCTGTTTAGCTGAGGACGTATTTGTAATGCATATCTTATGAAGCTAGTTTGGGCTGTTGGTTATGGAGTTTGGTAGTATTTTTTTTTTTTTTATTTTACTTTTTAATTTGATTTCGTAATGAATTTGTGAGTTCACTAGTTTCAAGTTTGGTTCTTTGGGGGGGTTTATATAAATTGGTTGGGAGTTTGGATGTTGGTGATGATTTTCGTTGGTTTTGTAGGTAATTCTAATCGTAAGAATGCTGCTATGCTGGATAGCGATGATACTGATAGTGTGAGTTCTTCTTCAACTGTCACGGATAGTATGCTGGCGTCTGGTATTGAGGACGTTCAGCTTAGTAAAGAAAGTGTGCTTGATCAATGTTTAGAAGCTTTATATGAGAAAAGGTATTTAGTTTCTGCTCTTTTCAGTAATTTATTTATTTATGTATGAATATGTTTGCATGTATTTGTGTTTGTCCACACAACATACTCCCCCCCCCCCCCTCCAAAAAGGACAAAAGGAGAAAATAAAGGAAGCTGTAAAGGGCTGGGTATGGTAATTTTTTTACCTCAATTATGACAGTGGTAGTCTTGTCCTAATTGCCTAAGCAGAGTGAATTCAGGCTTCGTGGAGGGATTAGGAAAACTGCCTTAGGTAGATATGTCAAAAGCCTTTCTAGATGGTCTTTCAGATCATCTTGTAAACATATGAAACTAGGGCTTTTACTAGGTAGGCGGGATTTCGCTTCTTTGGTAGACAATTCATTTTGCCATCTTCAGTTAAAATTAAAAAAAAAAATGGAAGCAAGAAAAAAGGATTAATATAACTACTTGAATTCAATTTGTACTATAGCTCCTTCGTTCCCTGCTAAAAGCCTTTCAACTATTTTTGGTCAAATTGAAAAATTCTGATGGAAGATTTATGTAGGGTTATTTGGTTTTGCAAAATTATAATAAGCAATCTATAGGAATTTTATTTAGTATCAACATTTTATATTCTTAAAGCATATCTAATGTATGTTGAATTTATATACTGGCGCCCTCACTGTTGGATATATACAGTGGACCCATGGATTCAAATGTTGGAAGTATCTAGCAGAGATTGTATATGTGCATATACGTTATTGTATCCTTATCTCCTTGATTTTGAAGGATGTCATTCATGGATCCACATTCTTATGTCTACGCTTAAGAATCTCACGTCTCCGTGTCTACAAAATAAAGTGCCCAAGGGATCTAGCTCTAGGTTTCTCAGGATCTCCTTAGGATAAGGAACCCCTAATAGCAACACATCTTATTTCTCATATGAGGGATATAGTTAGGTCTATCTTCTCGAGTGGAACTAAGGAAGTGTACCTTTCATGTGTGTTTGTATTCATAAGCTGCAATTTAGTTGTTCTCCTGAAGTATTTGTTACTAACGTGATGGGGAATTGTTGTTTCTCTTTTGATTTCTGTTATTTACAGGGGGTCCACAAGAGAGAAGGCATTGGCCACAATAATTGAGACTCTCAACAGCAGCTTACCGCACGAGTTTGTGAACAAAAAGTAAGTTAGTTCTGCCTTTTGTTCAGTGCTTTGTTCGTCTATATTACGTTTTCAGTATAATACTCCCTCCGTCCCGGAAAGATAGTTCCATATGATTTTTTATGGTCAATACAAGTGAACTTTGACCAAAAATTAATGTCAATCTAATCAGCCAAATGAAATTCTAAAAATTGTTATTGATAAAGTTCACTTGTATTGACAATCAAAAATCAAATGGGACTATCTTTCCGGGACAGAGGTAGTAGTTGGCTTCACTAGTGACTAGACAGGTTCTCTTTGATCATGCGTCTATTTATTGTTTCTTCAATAGCTATTTATGTTTAGCCTCAGAAGCTATTGAGAGAGATTTAGCTTCCTGCATAAGTGCCCCTGGTGCTTCCTTGTGGCTTGAGCCAGTTCAAACATGTTTTGAGATCTTTGAACCACCTTATATTGTTTTATATTTAATTTACAAACTGTGGTTATTACGATAAAAAAAGTAATTTGAAAATAGGACGAATTGTTGTTCCCTGTCTTCTTATTGCTCTTTGCTATCCATCTGAAGTTTGAAATTACAACATGTATCACTTTCTTGCTTGTAGAATTGTGGATTCTCATGTTCTTTGGTTTTACTTTCCTTTAGGTTCGTAACACTATGGGACCAATGTCTGAATTCCATAAAGCGTGGATCTCCGAAAGAGGTCACTTTAGCATCTCATGCAATAGGTAGTCTTAAAGGCCTGGCCTTTGATATGTTTGTCTTTATTATTTTTGGAGCATTTTTAAAATGTTGTCTATTCCCTGGATAGGATTGTTGGCTCTGACCACTGGTCCTGGTGAGAAAGCTCAAGAAATATTGGAGGGGTCAGTTTCTCCCATTATAGAGGCTCTCAGATCCCGTTCTGAAACATCGAAGGTTTCATCGGTATGCTTGACATGTTCCTGATACTCACTTCCTATTTGAACACAAGCATATGTAATGACTAATCTGGTTTCTTATGCACAATGACTAGCTGCTGGATTGCTTGGCTATTATCACTTTTACTGGTGGAGTTGAGCCAGAGGAAACTGAAAAATCCATGCAGATAATGTGGCAAGTGGTTCATCCGAAACTGGGGCCCAATGTATGTATTGACCAACTCTTCAACTCTTTCACTTGCTGTGGAGTATATTTTCATGTTTTACTTGTATATAACAAAGTACGTTTTCTATTAAGTATGAACCATCGTGGCTTATTTGTCTCCATTTTTGCGTGTGTTTAGTGTTTGTGCTTCACTCTGCTTTTTATGGAATATGCCATAACTATCTAAAGCTATTTCTCTACAGGTTGTTGCCTCAAAACCATCTCCGGCAATAATAACAGCAGTGATCGCTGCATGGTCCTTTCTGCTCACAACCATGGATGGATGGACTCTCAGTTCCAAAGCTTGGCAAGAGTAAGTGAATCTTGGATTAAGTGTCCTTTTCCCCTCTTTTTTTTTGTGTGTGTGTGTGGGAACCAAATTCAACTATCAGAATGCCATTCAGTTTGAGGTGTAAAACACGTAGCCTTAGGCAGTAATGCAGGAGGTAGATTATTTTGTGCCGGGAAAGCTAAAGGAGAACAATCTTGTGCAGGTCTATTTCTTATTTGTCAACTCTACTGGATAAGGATGACAGATCTGTACGCATTGCTGCTGGCGAAGCACTTGCTTTAATATTTGAAATGGGAAATTTGGTAAAGTTCTCCGGTTTATCCAAAGGATCTAGTGACAGCTCCACTCTTGAAGGTGGCAACAGTTCAAGGGAATTCTCACAAATACAAGGATTGAAAACAAAAATCATCAGTCAAATGAGAAACCTTTCAGCAGAGGCAGGTGGAAAGGGTTCTGCCAAGAAAGACCTTAACAACCAGCGTAACTTATTTAGAGATATTCTGGAATTTCTTGAGGTATATTTAATAATCTTTATCAGACACATAGTTCCGATTCTGTAGTTACTGGTTATATTGAGATTTTATTTGTATTGCAGGATGGTTATAGTCCTGAAACTTCAGTGAAAATAGGAGGAGAATCTCTGAACACTACAACATGGTCTGAGCTGATACAGGTTGGTTTTATTTATCTTGGATCTGGATTTGGGGTTTTAATGGTTCCTTTTCTCCCTCCGTTCTAATTCTAAACTTCCCTGCAGTTGAATTTCATAAAACGTTTTCTTGGGGGTGGGTTCGTCAAGCATATGCAGGTAGTTCCTTGTATTTCAATATCCATACCATGTGGAAATAATTGTCTTTTGAGCCAACCTGCTCATTATCTGGTTTGTTCAAACAGGAAAATGAGTTCCTCCACGACGTCTTTGGTTTCACCCCAAAGAAAAAGCATATTTTAGGTGGAGAGGTCCGTCGTGTATCTGAAACTGAAAAGGTCAGTTCATTCCATCATTTACACATCCTTCATGATTATTAAGCAAGTTACCATTTCCTTATAATTGCCAACAAATCTATATATGCAGTGGTGAAACCACATAGAAGAGATTTGGGGGGGGGGGGGGTGTTCACTCGACCCCCTTGACTATTGGGAAATGTCATTTTAGTACCTTTAAATTTTTGGAAAACGACATTACATTTATTTTTTATTTCTCTTTTGTATTCCTTTTGTTGTAGTTAAAATTCATACTATGATGATACCATTTTACCCCCTTTTATTCAAAATTTCTATATGACAAGTAAAAATAATCCCCAAACATCTTCACCCCCTTCTGAAAAATGTATGCCTTCGTCACTGTATTTGTGTGTTAGGTTGTGATTATCAGCTAGCAAATTAATCAGCCCCCCTTCCCTTTCTTCCTACTTCCACTTACATATTGTTCAATTGATATGTGTCTGGTTGTGATTGTTATATTATGTGTCTATTTTTTTAAATGGGTTTCTAATTAATGAATGACGTAGGTGGTGTTTGATAGCAACAAGCACCAACAAGCACTTAATGCTTGTTGTTGAATGGTTTTCTTTTGTGCAACTACTTCAAAATAAGGGTGAACCTTTAACTTGAATTGAAACAATCATCCATATTTCTCTTACCCAACAAGCATCAATATTCTCACTTGTCTAATAAGAGCCAATAAGCATGAAGATTGACAATAGCTTGTTTAAAAAGCCTCTTACAAAGCCTCAAATTTTCTAAGATTGTCATTCATCAACAAGCATTAAGTGCTTGTTAGTGCTTGTTATCAAACACCACCTTAATCTAGGAATTTTTTTCGTGCCTACTTGTTTCAGTGCCTCTTATTTCTCCGATCTTATCTTTCTATGTATTTTTCGTACAGAGGATGTACAAATCTCCAAATTCAATCATGAACAAGGCAAGGACACAGTATTTAAACAAGCAGCGTATGCTATCCCAGGTAATTAATTGTGTGTGTGTGTGAGAGAGAAGATTAAACTGCCATGTGCGCGTAACTGCTGTGTGCATTTTTCCATGCTAATCCGGGAGCTTTATCTTGGTTGCAGGATCGGAATGCTGGCCTTTTTGGCTTCGAGTAGATAATTTCAGGCATCAATGGAGGCTGAAGCTACTTGTTACTTAGTTTGGGAACGTCAAACTATCATTGTTTATTTATTTGAAATGGCATATCATTGAATAATTTGTATATTTGATTAAGCATGAATTTACCTGAAATGGTGAATGTGTCAATTTATAAAATGTTACATTATTCATTCAAGCAGTAATAAAATTATTTTGTTGCTTTTCTTAGAACTGGTGTCTACATATGAAGTCTAAAAGCCTAAATCGACTCTAGTCTATTTCACATTATCTCCTTGAATCTGATTCCAGCTCAAATGGTCCTACTAGCGATGCACTGGATCAACATTTTCTGCACTACTTAAATCGTGCAACTTCAAAAAAAAAAAATTATGTATGTCAGATATATATATACACTCCCTCCGTCTCATCCCACTTATGATTTTCTCTTTCCTAAAATCCTAAAATGGCAAAAAAATCTTTACTACTCCTCCCCTCATTCTCTCATACTTTAATTTTATACTCACAACACCAATCAACTTACTATTCCCTGCCCCACTTTTTCTCTCCTACCTCACTTTTCATACTCACAACACTTCCATCACTTACATATTTTCTTAGAGTATCTATAGTATAAAACCAAACGGTCCTTGCTACAGTTGAATGAACAGTACCAAATGCCAAATTTTCCATTTTGCCCTCACTAAGTTGTACCTTTCCCATTTTACCCTTTAAATTTTTTTTATTTTTTAAAAAAAAAAACACACGCGTCTCTGTGCTTTTACTAGTATATATATATATGGCAGCGTGAGCTCAATTTCCAAAAACACAAACCTTAAAATGCAGTGTAGTAATCTTGGACCATTCAAACGAAATACGACAGGCCATACTTCCCATTGTATTGTATGCTATATAATCAATCATCACTGAACTTACACTTGTCTGAAACCAAAATTGTCTCAAAAAGAAAACACCTCTTCTAATTTGCAACAACAGTCTTCCCCATTTTTAACATATCCGTATATAAAGGGCAAAAATGTCATATAGAACAAAAAGCATATTCGACCTGTATTACTAACAACATATTACCCTTCAACATTGAGCCGAAGAAAACGAACCAACTTACACTTCTCCTCGGCTCTATACCAAAATGGATCCTCCAGTCCACCTCATTTAGATTTTATCCCAATGGGTGTTTACGAAATGCCATCTCTACCCCTTTCAACTCCCTTAGAAACCACCAATTCCAGCAAAGTGTTTTTTCATAGCTTGGTCTTTTCTGTAATTATTCCTTCCCCCTCCTCCCCTCCTACCACCCCTTCCTCCTCTAAAGTTCCCTTGATTCCCTCTTCCTCCACCATCACCTTCATTATTATCTTCCCCTCCTTCATTTGGCTCGTGATTACTTCTCCCTCCTCTTCCCCCTCTACCCCATCCTCTCCCACGTCCTCCTACACCACCCTCATTATCACCTTCATTATTATCTTCCCCTCCTTCATTTGGCTCGTGATTACTTCTCCCTCCTCTTCCCCCTCTACCCCATCCTCTCCCACGTCCTCTTACACCAGCCTCATTATTTTCTCTCTCATTTGACTCGGTCAAGGTTTGACCCATTCTTTGACCATGTCTTCCCCCTCCCCTCCCTCCTCCTCTCGTGGAATTATTCTCCCGCTCTCCCATCCCAGTACCATCGCGCTCTCTGTCTTGCACCACTTCATTCAACTCCGTCATCTTTTTAACTGCACCTAAAGGTAAATTACCTCCACGCCCCAGGCCATGGATTAATTCTTTCTGAGATTGATTAACTATTGACGCTTCATTGTAATTTGCAGCAGCCACTGAACCTGCAACTTTATAACTGTAGTTCTTACCATCTTTAATGAAAAACTGAGGCTTCTGACGCGAACCCCATTTAGAAGCATTTGAAGGTGCACTTCCGCTGATTCCTGACTCCCAAGATTTTTCCCCATTTGAGTTTATCTCCCTGTCTTCCAATCTTGAATCACCAACACTTAAACCGAGGTCATCAAAAGAGTCATCGTACTCATCTTCATATTCGAGCTGCAATGCAAGAGCAGCCGTCTTTGCCACATCCTTTTCATTTCTAGTATCGAGAACTTGAGAATCTGCTGAGTCACCAGTAGCTTTCCTGACATATCTCCCAACAGAAAAAGAGGACGAAGAAGATGGTGGTGGGCCATCAATATGTAGCTTGCTTACTAAAGGTACAATATTTGCAGAGGATGCTGCAGTAGGAGTAGGTTTAGGTGTAGATTCTATTAAAATACCCTTCCCTTTATCATTCCTGCTCATAGACGAAGAAGCGGACTTGAGGGGAACCACCTCTAGTGAAGTGTCCAGTGACAGCAAATCATTGTGAAGGGTTCCCTCAAGGATTCTCTGTATTACCTCCTCAGGATTCTGGTTATAGACTTCTAAACAAGCAGTCAGAAAGCCTTTACCATAATCAGGAAATAAGTCTTTTATTTGACTAATTTTTGACTCAATAATTGCAGTATCTTCATCTATCTGCACCTTGTTGCTCGTTACAACAGGCATATCTGTAACTTCCTTGCTTCTTAGATCAATGATGATTCCAGATAGAAATTGCAGTTGTTCATTATCCAGCAAAAACCACCCTGCCGGACAGGAAAAGAAAAGGAGAAATCCAGTATCAGTTACTACAAACCAAATGAAGACAGAGATTCAGTTGTCAGACTGAAAAGGAATCCTCATTAGATAGAGTGATAGCCATTACATGGTTTAAAGCTTATAAATATAAGTTATACATTTATCATTAATTAAATCTTCCTTAAAAGGCTAGTTGCCCAATGGGTGATGAAAAACTACTAGTTTTTCCTACCATAGGTAATCAAACTACATTGCAATAATCTCATATGATAGCTATACACTATATGACATCCTCTTTAGGAGCAATCAAGTAATCATATTCAATATACGCAGTAAAAAATTTCCCAAAGCAAGAGTAATCATCAGCCACAACCTTCTCTTACATACTGGGGGTTATTAGCAAAATCCAACTAAACCGCACTAGGCACAACAATAGGAGTAATAGTTGGCCAAATTGTTATTTATTTGTCAAGGCCAAATTAAGAAAGGTGTATGACAGAGCTGATGCCACCAATTAGGACACAGCTGGCAGTCTGTAAAGTTGACAATCCTCACAAACAAAAGAGTGTGCGATTTTCTACGCCTGTGTCATCACTTAGGAAAGATAAGGATCACCTGCATATTAGTCAGGTCTTGAGTCAAAGACAGGCAACCCAGTTGATCACAACAGCCACGGCTGGAAAAGAACTAAGTATTAATCTCAGCTGTGGGAAAGACAAAAAAAGGAATTCCCAAAAACATTATAAGGGTAATTATTATGCAATATAATTTCAATCATAGTAGGCATCTCCTCATTTTGTGCAGCCTAACCTGATATCAATTAACTTTACTCAACACAGCTTTCAGTGTTTGTAAATTGTAAGTGCAAGGGAATATGGTTAGCTCCAAATTCTTGTTGGACATGTTACTTACAGTAAACGTGTAAACAAAATGAGCATATAGTGAAAATTCACTTCAAAGATTGTCAGGCTAGGTTATTCAGAAAATTACCCAATGATAGCTAAAAGACACCCTACCCTCCAGAGTCACCAATATCAAGTTTAACATAAATGAATCAGCAAATGTAGCTTACATTACCATGTTGTGTGCTCAACCATGTTGACAGTAAAAAATGGGGCAATTTCCACTATTCACTAAAAATTCATTACGATAAATATAGATCCATACCTTTCTTCTGTAGTAGCTCAATTCTGCTCATTAGCTGGTGATTCTTTTCAACAGTTTGGAGGAATGTTCCCCTGCTCTTCCCTTCCTGGACAGTTGCACATTCTTCATTGATTTCTCTGATTGACTGAACAAAAATGTCTGCCCTTATCACAGGGTCTTCCACTTGGGCAGGGAGTATTTTTATGGCACCAGGAAACGGAATACTTTCGTCAAAAGCTTCATCATTAAGGTAGCAAAAGTACAGCAATTTCCAACCCAAGCCGACTATTCTAGCCGATAGCATCTTCAGACTGACAGTAACATTAGAAAACATGTCTGAGGAAGTGTCCGTATGTCCATCTAGTGCTCCAAATATAATTCCGAACCCTTGCCGCAAAGATGGCAGTAGCACATCATTCAGTTTTGCAAGGGTTCTGATCAATTCCTCATTTCCATAACTGCAGAAACAGAAATTTTGATAATTGGATGGAGTCAAAAAACTTTAAACTGTACTCCCAAGTGTCCCATAGTCCAAATCAATCAACAACCATTTAGGCATATATGACATAATAACACATTTCTTCAGCATGCCATACACTCAAGAACTGTTTTCCTACACCAATATAGAAAAGATCAATCCTAATTTATACGATAATATAGTTGGTCAATCCTGATTTAGCTATATTATTGGATCTTCATGTCAAGGGAGTATTTTTCCTTGTATCCTACCACCCTCAATAATCATCCCGAGCACTATACACTTCAACATTAGGAATTTTAGAGTTTTCTTAAAGCAAGTAAAGCGCTTAAGAAAATATAATGTAACATGACTTTTACACTACAGCTAACTGCTAGGTTATATATTTAAAATCATTCTCCAATAAAATAGGAAAGAGAAGGAGAGAGAGAGAGAGAGAGAGAGAGAGAGAGAGAGAGAGAGAGAGAGAGAGAGAGAGAGAGCATTTGGAATTTCCCAGTTCGACAATTGAATAAAATAACTGCACTCCTTACACCCCAAAGGAAAAAGACATTTTCCATTGATTTCTACAAAAAAGGGGTCATTCTAAACTTTAAGCTCCAAATATTTATATTATTTTTTCTATATTTGTTTTTTTTTTCTAAATACTCCCTCCGTCCCATAATAAAGGGCACAAATTTCCTTTTTGAGTGCCCCATTGATAAGTCACATTACCCAAAATGGAAAGTTTGCAATACTTCTTTATTCAATCGGACCCACTTATCATACACAACAACTATCCACTTGTATTCTCTACTCCACTCTCTCTCCTACCTCACTTTTCATACTCACAAGTCACAACACCTACACTACTACCAATATTTTTAAACATATATACTCTCCTTAATTTCTGTACACTTCCAATTTTGTGCTCCTTGTAATAGAAGAGGGAGTATACAGTAATGTGCCATACGGAAAAAAGTATGAAATGCTGGTACAAATTAAAGGTAACATGGAGACGCAAAATACGATATAATAAAGTTTTGACTTCTCAAAGGCAATTCTTTATTGGGGACAGATGTGGTACCCAAACACCATCACGAATGATACACACATCTAATTTCCAGCGAAGGATCCAGGACAATAGGAAAGAAAAGAGATGTATCAATATTAATAATTGCAGCAGAATATGGCATACCTTGTTTCAACAGGGCAGGAAAAGAAGACCGCTGCATGCTTGTATGCACTAATAAAAGCATCCATTGATACAATTGCGTCATTTATAAAGTCCATTACCTAGAGAAGAAGTGAAATATGTCACCTACGCATTGATAACCAAAATGAAAGACAAGCAGTAAGGAGCCCTTTAGCCAAACCAGAGTAGGTCCTCAAAGTGACCATGTCCTGATCACCTAAATAAACAAACATATTTCCATCTATAACATAGGCCCAAATGAGGTTTACCCAGTAATTTTTTTGAAGTGCATTTATTCTGTACAAAGCATGTGATTCCAGACAGCAAAAAGACAGGAAACAACAACAACAACAACAACAAAGCCTTAGTCCCAAAATAATTTGGGGTCGGCTAACATGAATCCTCATATGTTATCGTGAAAAAAAAAATAAATAAAAAATAAAAAATAAAATAAAAAAAATAATAAAATAAAATAAAATAAAACAAAATAAAATAAAAAATAAATAAAATAAAAAAATAAAAAATAAAAAATAAAAAATCAACCCCCCACTTGGATTTTTGCCCTCCACTCCGGCCTCTTCAACACCATACTTTCATCCACTCCAAGTAAATTCATATCATTTTCAATTACTCTAATCCAAGTTTGTTTGGGTCTTCCCCTACCCCTCGCCATTTTATCATTTCTCCACTGTTCCGGCCTCCTAACCGGTGCATCACTCGGTCTCCTTCTCACATGTCCAAACCACCGTAGACGATTCTCCCTCATTTTATCCTCAATGGGCGCAACTCCTACTTTACCTCTGATCACCTCATTCCCCAATCGATCCTTTCTTGTATGACCGCACATCCATCGAAGCATACACATCTCCGCCACATTCATCTTATGCACGTGACACTGTTTCACGGCCCAACATTCGGTGCCGTAAAGCAATGCCGGCCTAATTGCCATGCGGTAGAATTTTCCCTTTAATCTATTGGGCATGCCGCGATCACATAGAAACCCTGTAGCACTCTTCCACTTCAACCAACCTGCTTTAATCCTATGAGCCACATCTCCATCTAATTCTCCATCCTTTTGGATAATGGATCCAAGATAGCGAAAAAACTCAGAAGCTTGAATAATATTTCCATCAAATGTGACCGCCCCTGCCTCCCTACTTCTAACTCTGCTAAACTTACACTCCAAATATTCAGTCTTGCTTCTGCTTAATCGAAAACCTCGAGATTCCAAAGTGTGTCTCCACAAGTCCAATTTACTTTCAACACCCTCTCTTGTCTCATCAATCAACACAATATCATCTGCGAACAGCATACACTTTGGTATATCATCTTGGACTGACCTCGTCAATTCGTCCATTATCAAAGCAAAAAGAAAGGGGCTAAGTGCGGAACCTTGATGCACTCCAATCTTTATAGGGAACTCTTCAGTCTTCCCAACACTAGTCTGTACACAAGTACTAACTCCATTATACATGTCCTTGATAATATCAACAAAGGAAGAAAAACATTGCATCTTAGATTACACAAATTAAGAACAGACAAGTCACCTCTAAATAATCTGCATGAAGCCGACTGGAGCCACTGTCTTGAGGGCCATGAGATGATAATAGAACCTGTAATATACCCAAATAAAATAAAATACAAATAAGTAGCCAGGTATCCATCATCAGATTTAATGGAGTTACTCGGAGACTGCACAGAAAATTTAGGTCAGTAAGCAGAGAATGATACTTGAATTGCCACATCTGATTATATTTTTCTTAAAGACACTCCAGGTGAAATTCTGTAGGACTGAGTAGATACTGCTCTGGTTTGATTTTTTTTATATTAACTCGCAAAAAGAGAATTTTCCGAGCATTTAAGCCGATTTTACATCCCAATCTACAAGGCAAGTATGTGATTGGTTAGTGTGTACCCGTACATATTGACGGAACGCCCAGCCAATCACATGCCTCAGCACCTAGATGGAGATAAAATTCAGGATCCCTATCATTATCATTACTTAATGGTTCTGATTTCACAATAACACCACAGGCCAGGTCACAGTTATTAAAAGCAAGGTCAACACAAGAGGGGATCTTGCACCTCTTGAAGCTCAGCTGAGTCATGGCAATCGACTCTCTCACCTAGGCAAGAGACAGAAGGGGAGGAAAAGCAACCAAGGCTATCAATAACTCTTTAAGCTTCTGATTAATTTTCAGCCAAAATCTGGTTTTCCATCATCCAAATCACCTATTCCAAGGGCACAGCCTTTCTCGACAGGAGAAGGTGGCCTGAACTGAAGCTTGGTCACCACTGGAAGTTACCGGAACGGTCGCAGAAAAGCATTGCCACCGTTAATTTTGACAGGACATGCAAACTTGGTCGCTTGCATCTATGCAAGTTAGTTTCTACTAGTTTCCGATTTGGTGAGTTCAAAATTGTGTTTTATTGTGTTTTATTTTCCAGGTTTTTGCTTAGTCTCACAAGTCTTGGTTCATTGTCAATACAATATAGGATTTTGAAAAAAGAAATCAGTGATTTTGGGCTAAGATATCAGTATTATTTTCATAAATTGAAGTGTTTTGAAGTAAGTTTGTCTTCCATTGGTTAAAGTATTTGTTCATACAATATGATAATTGTGAATAATAAAATCATGTACTACTGTCATTTGCAAGTGACAACATGCTTTTTGAAAATTGCAACAAAATACACATTTTAATTTATTTTCCATTCATTGTCGCCTTACGCTTGCCCATCTCTCGCCTTTTGCCTTTAATAACTATGCCACAGGTGACACATGTTTTCCAAAATGAAGTATGAAAGAAACAAAATATCAGCACGCGTCTTAACAGAAGCAGTATAAGTTATAAATGTCCACAATGGTGCTCAATGCAAAGATCTAAAAATTCTAAAATCAACAAGAGTGCAGCTGCCTCTATTAATTCAAAGCTACTTAATATATGGAGTAATTGCGAATCTGAAATCTATATGAATTCTTAATACATTCAAAAGCATTCACTAAAACCCAGATGAATTTAAATTGTTTAAATAAAAAATCCGGAGTGTAGGTGAATTTGAATCGTTTAAACACTGAACTGATGAAGAAAGATTACCTCTAAAGATGTACTGCAGCGCTGATACATGGTATTGACAATGTTCAGGAAATGAGACATTATAGCAGTGAAATTGTCATGGATTCCTGGCTGCGCCTTTATCGCATTTACAACCTATAAAATATATAAAAATAAGAGGGGGGGGGGGAGAAATATCTCTACTGAAAGTAAACGCCACAAAGAGCAAAATTAACCAATTTTATGGTCTGCAGCAATTTATTAAGGTTGGCAAGTTGTATATTATGAAGTCGAATATAACATGAAGCACAAAAGATAGGAAACAATATTACTAAATAAAGATGATAGATAGATAGGCAGCACTACAAGTTACCAACCATAGATAAGCTCAATTAAAAGACATAATTTTGGAAATTACCAAATCAATTGTACAAATTGAAAAGTAAACTAGTGACCAAAATCAAAATTTTGAGGTGCCTTATATAACAAAGCTCAAACAGGGACACATGGACTTGGGAAGATATTAAGTAACAACTCCACATCAAGTAACCAAGTTCAATCCAGCAAGTAGAGTTTTCAGTACTGATGGCACACCATGATTACTGGTTGCAATTTGAGAAATGGTTTCAGTTTATTTTAGGAGTACAATTATTTATTAAAAAGATAGATTCAATTCAAGGTATGTCAAGCTCTTACGACTACAGCTTGATTGGCCAACTGACAACTGCTGAAATCGATGGATGGTTTCCTAAAGTAGTTGTCTAACATCATCCTCAACATCAGATGGGCTTGGGGTTGGCCCCACCAAATTCATTTTTATTAACTTAGCCTCAACTTGAGGGTTGAAAGTCCAGTTTCAAAATTAGAGTTGAAGTGTACAAACATCGATCCAGATACATAGAAAAGAAATCAGATGCATGCATTATAAAATATATAGTCAAGAAGGATGATTAATGGGCATCGTGATAGTAATCTGCAAGAAATATACAAGCGCAAAAGTTATAGTAGATTTAATACACAATTAATGAACCACTGGAAAGTGTAGTTGGTTGAAGTGGAGACAATTTCCCCAACAGAGATTAACTTTAATGTAGAGGTATAGACCAAGTAATTACGTGGATAAATAGCACAGTTGTCCACCCATGAGTGACTGGTATTTCTATTTAAGCATTAAATTCTACTTTTACTTATAAGAATTCATGTAAAAATGAAAGAAAAAGCTCATGTAAGAATGCAAGAGTATGTGCTATTATGAGATGCACTGGCACGGTACATGATGACTTAATGAGCATGTGAGCTGAATGTCAACATTTGTATTCAAGGTGATATTACAGATGATGCAGTGAAGGTCAACAAAAGATTAAACAATACTTAAGCTTGTAAATATACTTACCATTAATCTTGTCAGATCTTCATTTTCATGACTATATATAGCACATATATCTAAGAGCTTAGGCAAGTCAAGCAACTTCTTTTCCTGCAATATGACTACAAGCACAATCAATGAATACCAGAACATTAAAATAATTAGTACGCATCAAATCATAGTTTTGTTTTTAGACAATGTAAATACATAATAAATACTTCAAATAAATAGCTTGGCTATGGGAGGATTGAATTAGAATAGGTAAAAAGATTTGTTTATTTGTTTTTTTTTTAAATTAAGACATCTTCTACATTGGACAGCCTAAGAGAAAAATTGAATGCCTGAAAGCATTTTTGTTTTTCCTTTTGAGTGTGGTTGTTCACTTATTACTGTTGATGAAGCCGATATTCGAGAATTGCAATAATTTCAAGACATTCGAAAACACGAAGACCAATAAGAAAAAAGAATGCCAACAAACAGAAATGAAAAGGAGAAATTATTTCTTCCTAGGAAGTAAGTAGAAACCACGTTATTCTCAAATGAAGGTGTAAATCTAAATTATCAATGGCATGTGCAATAGTATGCACCTGTATATCTACAGATAAAAATAGGGCTATATGAGATGTAAGAATGACAGAAAATACACGCTTCTAATTAAAGATTGCACAAGTATACAGCTGCTCACGTTTGCAAATACATACACTAATAATTAGAAAAAGGGTCACACAGTGTCATATTCCAGCGCGTTGCAGGATACAGAACAAATAAAAACAAAAGAAAAACAGAAAACACACCTGCATGATTGTTAGGACTGAGGCTATCAGACACCTTGGCACCTGGATCCCGATTAGAAGATCTTCAAAGAAAGAAATCATGAGTAGGTATTCATAACCAATCATGCTTTAATGAGAAGAAATATATTGAGACGAAAATGTGTGTTCGTTTATACATACATGCGATACAAAACCATAAAAACACGCCGGCTTAGCTCAAACTCCCCAACAATAACTCCTGCAACTATTCCCTTGGCTCCACGATATGGGAAGTCATACCACCTACTTCTGAACTTTAGGAAGCTTTCCAGGAAAGCATGAAGTGAAGTATCAGAAGCAACTGAAAAGGATGGAGGAAGAAAAATGAGAAGTATTAGTAAGCAAGTAAGTCTGTGACATGAAATATGCAGCAATGCAAGCTTAAAGGTTTATACTATAAACAACCATGAATCTGTTAAAATAAATAAGGAAAACTTTACCAGGCCCCTAGAGGAAGACAACTTTACAGGCTTGCAACATCTCAAAGTTGAACAAAGTAATGTTTCATGTAAGCATGAAATAATCCTGAACATAACCTTCAGGCCTCCCTCTACAACAATTCCAATTATGACAAAGGCTATGCCAGCATGCAAACATAAGCCCACTGGTACATTAGGCAGTGACAAGCTTGCGGGATCATTCAACGAGACATTAAGTCAGATGACTATCCAATGTTCCCAAGGCAACCACGTCATTATCTAAAGTGATGGGAATAACCAATAAGAGGATACAAGACCAGTGGCGAAGGCATGTTTGTGCCATGGGGGTCATTCGACCCCTTTCATTTTGGAGCATGTCAATTTTAGCACCTTCAATTTTTTTTAAATTTACATTTACTACAAAAAATGATGGATATTTATATATTTTGACCCCTTTATTATGAGAAAAAAAAACACTAAATTGCTATTTTGACCCCCTTGTATACTAAATTTTTATACCTCAATTCTAATAGTTAGCCTAAGAGCAATTTTGACCCCCTTGTCAAAAAAAATTGGCTTCGCCACTGTACAAGACTAATGCCTCTGATACCCGTTCCCATTCCAGAGTCAACACAAGGTTCAAGATTCATAAAAGGTATACTCCCTCCGTCCCATGATAATCTGCAAAATTACCCCTTTTGGACGTCCCACAATAATCTACACTTTCCTAAAATGGAAATGGGACCCACTTCTCTCTACTCACAACCATTATCCACTTACTCCACTTTCTCTCTCCTACCCAACCATCTACACTCACAACACATCACCTTTTCACTTTTCTCCTTAATTCCCGCACCCTCCCAAAAAGTGCATATATTTGTGGGACTCAGGGAGTACATGTAGTCAGATTGGTTACTTATAATTGATTGGGGACCACCACATTAGCTGATGACATGGTGATTTATAACCACCAAATTTTATATCCTACATACAATACTAATGTGGTATGAAATAGAAGTAAGTATTCACTTGAGTCCACCCAAAGAACCCCATTTGTAAAGTAACAAATTAGTTGGACATGCTATCCATAGAAGCAAGCATCATGACAAACATTATTGCTTATCATTCTTGTTAATACGGATACCGTTAGAACATCATAGAATTTGAAACCTTAATTTTGAAAATTAGACTCAGTTCAATGGAATGATTCAGCACATCTAGAGAGTTTTCTGAAATAACACGAAATCGCAAACAAACCTAGACTACCCAAATTGTCAAATATTTAACAGCAAAACACACCAGCAGCAGTATAAATTTCCAAACTTAGGAATCGATGATAACAGCTAGTAATAAAAAAATATCACCGACCTTCTCTCCAGAAATCTCTAGGATTCAACTTGAGCAATCTAGACAATTCTTTATTCAACAGATCAACGACTCGCTGAGACTCCACCGGATCCAATCCTCCATCATTAACACCGAGACCAGACGCAACAGCCTCATCTTGTGGTAAATAATTAACAAAATTGCCATCCTGTTTAGCAGGAATCCAATCACCGGTTTCCCCAATCTGTAGCCTGGTGCCGGGGCCGGGGGCGGGACCGGGACTGGGACCGGAAATAGGTTGTTGAGGAGAAGAGGATTGGCGGAGAGAGTTGGAGAGGGTGGGGGTTGAGGATTGTTTGGGTATGTACGAGGAAGAATTGGGGTTCTTAGGGATGAATTTCTGTTGGGGTTTGGGGAAACCCTTGTTTTCGTTTTGCCTGTTAATGTTATTGTATCGGTTGGACATTGTAAGAGATGCTTGTTTGTGTGTGTTTTTGGAATTGAGTGTGAGAGAGAAAGAAGGTAAGGAGAGAGAGGGTGGAGCTCCGGCTGCCGGAGTGAAGTCAGAGAGTGCTGGACCCTTGAGAAGCAGACTCGATTTTCGGGTCTAAATTATTACGTGATCCGAAAGTTTTAGGGAAATGTCGTGTATTGGGAGAAGACGACGCCGTTAAAGGCAACCTTGGTGATAACAAAACGACATCGTTACATGTAAATTGGTAAAAAAAATTGGGAAGCCACTCACTCTATCAGAGCCTGGTTTCGATCCAGGGACCTGTGGGTTATGGGCCCACCACGCTTCCGCTGCGCCACTCTGATTTGTTGTTATCAAATCGAAATAACGTTGTATTATTAATGTTTACATTTTAAACGTGGCTTCATTGACTAGAGCCCGCAAAAACCACAATTACCTAGTCTGATATTTATTTTTTTCTTGAATAGAAAATAAAATGAACCAGCTTTTCACAGAAAAGCAACTGTAATTCTTGAACAAAGAGATTTACAAAATTCAAATTTGTTTAAATTTTGAAATACAAACTTTACAGTTTTACACACATACGAAAGTTAGGATGATTTGAGTAAACCCGCTTAAATATTGTACCTCTTTCTCTCTCAACTTCTTAACCATCTCTCTTCTCTCTTCTTCACGCTCACGAACACACACCCCCCCCCCCACAAATCAAGTACACTTTTAAGGTGTACTGCTTGGTTGAAGAAGAAGGTGCGGCTGGGAGCAAAGATAACACCGAAGAAGAAGCATTGGTGGTGCTGCTAGTGTTTAATATGTTTCGAAAGTGTAGACTGATTGAATCCATCACCTTTTCTGCAAGATGCATTTTAATTGAAAGAAAGCACAGACTGCACAGTGCACCTCTAACCATATTAAAGATACGATTATTAACAGCAAGAAGCCGTAAATTCAAAATAATTTGGGCTGGGAGCGTAAGATCAAGCTTGATACCTTATCACAATCTCATGACGTGAATCAACAACAATAAAAATTGATATGTTTTTGCCATGCGGCCGACTATATTTATAAGTAACAAGTACCATCAGAAGTTCCCAAGAATACTCATTACATACCAAAAAACACTCAAATTACAAAGCACTATAAACATGTTTACATCTGCAAAAAAAAAAAAAAAAAAAAAAAACTCTACGCAAAACTATTCAACTGCCAACGACTAAACTGCTCTCTCATTATTATTATTTGTAAATACACATTCCATGCATACGAATTACAGAATATAAACAAACAGTAAAAAGTCCCATTTGTCCCCGTATGCATCCCATATGTCAAGCAGGGTCTTCTCTTCTCTTCTCATCAAAATCGGTAATTATAAGCTGGAATGTGTAGTAGTACATTGTACAGCTGATTTGACGTGAAAAAGGGCTTTTACTTTCTCCCTTGGTGATTACACCCAATCAAAATTTGTTTCTTTAGGTAGAATCAGGGCGATCAGGCAATCTGACGTGTTTGGAGCAATAGAGAGGGTGGAACATATATCATTCGAACAAGGAAGAATAAAGAGAAGCCTTGCCCACATGGGTTTCACAGCTGGGATTTTAATGACACCCGCACATTCTCTCTGCTTCAAGTATGTTATGAAATCCTGAAACTGCACACAACAAAGTGGGGGTAAGGTTCGCCAATAGAAACACTATCAATAACTATTTTTAGAATTTCATGAAGATAAATAATTTTTCATAAAACGTTGATCAAATTTCAATCAAGTTGATCAAAAAAGTCAAGGTGCGACATTTACCTTGGGACAGAGGGAGCATAATGTAAGAAATAATTTGCGATAAAGACTAAAGATAAGAATCATCAAAATATTATTTATATATTTTTGATAAGAAAAATCATCAAAATGTGAATTCATGCATACAATAACATGTCAGTGACACATAAATGTAGGCAAAAACCTATAACCTGCCCTACTTAACATGGGAAATATCCAATTTACTTCATCATCTTCACAACTTCAAAAGGACAGAGGTACCCCCTCTGTCCCTAAATGAATGTCGAAAAAAATCAAATTTGCTCTAAATCAAGAGCAAATTTGAAACTTGTTACGACATTCATTTAGGGAAGGAGGGAGTAGTATTTAACATGGGGTGCATTTCCTGATACACATTGAATTTTTCGGGATCAAACGATTAAGCATGTGTATTTGGTGCACCTAGGCCTGTCAATACATAGTATATCCATCTGATATAATATCTGTTTTGTTTTATTTAAGCAGATCTTTTAGCTAATAAAGCTTTCGATTAACTGATACCTGATTTACCAGTATACTACAATAACTAAATGGACTAGAGTTGGATTAATAATATTTCCAAGCTATTAAGAATCCATATGTAAATAGCTATAGAATGTACTAGAAGTCTAGAACATAGATTAGTTTATACACTCACTCCGGATTCGTGTTCATCTGACAGAGTTTTATGTTAGCTGTCAGCCTACCTAATGCAACTCTCCTTGGCTTGGGACCAGTTGTTCAGGGATATGACTCTAAACATGACAAAGTGAGAGACACATATTCAACTTTACATCAATATTACAACAATAATTTGTACTCCATTCCTAGACGAGTGTCCATTTTCTAAAAAGTTTTGCCCTTGAATGAGTTTCCATTTCTTAGGGAGTTACTAAATTCACCTTTTAGTGAATATTATATTACGCTTTCAGAAAATAAAAATTCAGATCTTGGGGGACAATCCAAAAAGGAAACAGCGACTCTTTTTTTTGGTTGGTAAGGAGGGCATAGGAGGTATTGATCATCGCACCATAGGCACTCAACCACTCACAAAGACATGAGTAGATGTGAGTCACTTGCCAAAACAAGTTTCAGAAGTTCTCACAAGTAGCTTATTAAAAGGGAATACGTGTATCCAATTAAGGATTCCACCAATGCATAAGGTCGTAAATGGCGGTTTATCCTCGGAATATTAAGAGTGTTGGGACTAGACATGGGCCTACTTGAACATTCGACATTAATGAATAGCTAATACTGGAGAGAGATACTCAATTCGGCCTTATTTATAAGCAAAATTAACCACTTTTACACAAGAGTAAAAAAATAGTTAAACAATTTTAATTGTCTTGACTTTATTATAAAAATGAGTTATAATTACTAAGATATTATCCTCATATTAAATGTCTATGAAATGTGCACTTCTTGAAAAAGGAGAATTAATTAGGGGTATTTTTGGAAAAAGAGTCTCCAAAACAATTGCATTTTAATGATTTTTGCTTATATACAAGGCCACCAAAATTTGATATTTTTTGGCTTATAAACAAGGCCAGAAGGAGTAAGATCTAGCTGAAGCACTTTTTTAGAAATTTAGAACTAGCTGACAAAATACTTTTTGGTAAATCTATTGACAAAGTAACACGAGCTTTGTGTGAGTCATAAATTTCTCAAAAGTCAAACTACAAAATCAATGAAAAATCATTCTTGCATATGAGAAGGGTCATGAACTAGCACATTACCGATACAAGCCAAGAAAGAATAAGAAAACAGAAAACAACAAATAGTCAATATAGCTTACGCCTTTATGGTCGCTCGTGGAAGACGGTAGCAGCTGGCATACCTCTCTCTACATCAAAGGCAAAATTGTAATAATATTAATCCCACATCATATCAATTCAGTATACTGACAAATATGACAAACTCTCAAGCTTGCAGAGATAGAAACGACTATCCAGGATCTTAGAACAGTAATATGTGCATATAAGAATGTACAGAGTACAGTTTATGGATTTATGATCAATAGTTGCAGGTTAAATTGAATGCTTTCACAAGTGATATTGGCAGGTTAATATAATACATGGGGTGGGAATGCAGATGTCAAGAACCAAGACAGTAACACTTTAAAAAAAAAACCGTAATAGAAATCAGGAAAGCAAGTGTAGCATCGAATAAGTCAGTAAACAGTAAATCAACAAGAGTGAGTCAACAACTTGGAGCAAACTGCAACTGCAATTTGTATAAAACATCAGGATTAACTAGAATAATTGATTTTGGAATCCCTGGCAGCACCTAATGGCCATATGCAAAAAAATCTTCTTGGTCAAAAGTTAGTACTCCGCATATCGGTTAATAAAGTTGTGAATTAGTTACAGCTATTTATTACTTCAAAAATGAATACTCCCTCCGTCCCAAAATGAATGACCATCTGGAATTTAAGGATCATTTTGAAAAGATTGATTTTTAATTAAAAACAAAAAAGATCATAAACATTCTTTCTTTACACTTTCAAAATTTTAGTTTTGCAAAAATATAATGAACTACGAAAAAAAATTGAAAAAAACAAAATCATTTAGGGACAGTTATTTGAAGGTAAAATTTCAAAAAGGTCATTCATTAAGGAACAAAAAAGGACATTCAATTTGGGACAGAGGGAGTAGTATTTGCCTTGTCCTTGTAGGATAAGGCAAATAGTCACAGCCGACAAAACAAGGATGCATCCCCCAGGAGGTGATTAGAGCTGGATTATTTGAATTGATATTGAGTTTGAGCTTATCCTGTGTTTCTACGATGCAGGGCACGGGTAGGTGTTCTTGTTCAGTTTCTTTATTCACGACTACTTCATCCTTAATTCAAATTCCTTTCGCACTTGAGATTGATTCCGAATATTTGTGTTCTACCAATACACAAGGGTTGATATTGTAGATTTCTCTTCAAATGTCTCCTTTCCTTGTCAAAATCCTTACTTTATTTGCTTCATAACTAACTTATTTAAACACTTCTGTCGTAAAAAAAAAAAAACTAGATCAACCAGCAGCACCAACCACCACACTGCTTCATCTCATACATCTAAAGTGCACATGCAATTTTCATAAGCAAATTAACACTCCCTCCATCCAAATAAAAAATTGTCAAATTCGACAAAACAAACTTTTTAAATGTCATTTTCTTGAAATAAACAAAAAAAGACACTCATTTTGAGACAGATGGGAGTACTTTAATGTAGGAAAATGGCATCAACATTAGCCATCACTGGAAATCACTAATCTTAAGATAGTGAGGAACAAGGACATTGACTGAATTGATTTTCCTATGATCTTCTCCTTCTCATGCCTGTGCACTATTACAGCAGATGCTTTCCACATTTGTCATCTTAATATGATTAAAACAATAAGAGTTAGTTACATTTATAAAGACAGTATTTCCTACTTTGGTTATCCAGTCTCCTCACACCAACACGTGGAAGAGTGAGAAAAATACTAAGGGGCGGTTGAGGGGAGTGAGGAATGAAACAAATGAATGGATACAATTTTTTGAGTTCTAGAACGAGCAAATATAGGAAGTGGTTTGAAATAAGAGGATGAAACAGGAAACAGATAAAAAAAAATCAATGTAAGGGGGATTCAAATGACTTCATCTGCTTCTTGTAGCTTAAAGCACATCTTTTTTTTTCTTTTTCCTCTTTTGGTTTCTTTACTTCCATAATAGAACCACTTTCTCTAACTTTACGATTTTCAAATTTAATTTAGTTTTTTGCTTTCTACTTAACTTCTTAACCAGGATAATCAAGAGCATATAGCATCAAAGAAAAAATTGTAACATACACTGCATGTGCAGACACATCTAGGTTGTATTGAACCAAAACATGTTTGAATATTTAAGAAAATCATTGCCAAGATAAACAAAGTTCATGTCATATTGACTTAACCCGTTTCATTGGCGCACCTTAATTTTTTTTCTCACTCAAATTTTGGTTTAGTCTCTACAACCACAAAGGAGACTTCAAACCAAGATTGAAATTAGAAACATAAAACGGAAAGCAACTCAGAGGTGTGTGTGAGCACGTGTGAGAGCGAGAGAGAGAGGAAGAGCGAAGGTGGTGCAGAGATTAACAATATGCACTTGTGATCACCGAGGGTAACAATATGATGGGGATGAAAAGATTAACCGGGAGTCGTATTGGATGGAGGAAATACTTAATGGATATCTTGGATTAGATCAGGGGGAGTGTTAGTATTAGTGTTTGGTTGTGTGTATGATAATAGAGAGCTAGCTACATCAAGTCCTCACATACTGCCCAAGTTGTTACATCCCCGAACTACCAAAACTAAATATGAAACTACTTTGTAAAAGTAGACCTGAAGCTACATCTCAGAGAATCAATTTCAGACATAGGCAGAGGAATCTTAGATGTTACATTATTATTCAGTTGACGCCAGCATAATGTGGATACTTGGTTATCCATGATCATGTATGGTAGAACAATTATGTTAACAGACATCTGACTGATCTTTTGCAATTACCAAGATTTTAGCAGAAGATTCAGATAGCAGTTGGCTCTAATATTCAGGTAAATCTTAGAGTAATATTAAGCAAATCTCAAGAAGGTTAATAATTCAAAGTAAAGGCATCAAGAGTAAGGATAAGCAAATAGGCTAATCCACACATAATCTTCATGCTAGAGCCAAAAGACAAAGCAGTGCTCAACGACTCACTTTATGTGGTGGGGTACTAGAAAAGGTTGACTTCACATGTCTAAAATCAGTCCGCTTTGTCATATCTAATTTGGTGGGCCACCTGCAAGTATCAATCACAGAAAGGATCAGAAACTAGTCTCTTTCGGACCAACTTAGAAATAAATCGAATAAGAATCAAGTTATTACTCTGCTGGCTCTAAAATGGGAGTTGAGTATTTGCAAATATCGGAATGCAGTCTGTTTGCATGAATTGTACAGTAGTGAACCCCGCTTTTATTCAGAGTACCCTGCCACTGATAAGGTAAATTATGTTGAGAGCTTTCCGTACTTGAAGGCTCAACAGGGAGAGGAGGAGGAGGAGAGCTAGGTGGAGGAGGAACAAAGGGTGGCTGAGACTCGGGCAATGGAGGGGGAACATCAAACTGAGGAGGTAATGGGGGTGCAAAGCCTGGCTGAGGTGGGGGTAGAGGCAGAGAAAACGTTTGATCATATTGAGGCATTGGGTTTCCTTGCATTTGTGCAAGTGGAGTCACAGATGCAGGTAAAAATGGAGGTGCAACAGCATGATTATGAAGATTACTAGTCATAACACCAGGAGGAATCGGACTCGGAGGTATTTGATGACTAAGCCCGTGTGCCTCCCAGGCATTCTGTGGTGGATAATAGATGGGCCGCAGAAATGGAGATGCTTGTAGCAGCTGTGGTGGTGCGATATTATGTCCCTGTGATGGAACAACCCCTGATGCAGAGTGCTGTCCAATTTCAGATTTTCCGTACATCCACATTTGATCAGACGCAGCTGAGACAATGTGACCACCTGAAAATTCATCGACAAAGCCCAAGTCGATGAGCATATTACTTTTCATTAGAAATCTAATTTGATTCATATTCTTATTGATAGAATATTACCTCCATGAGAAGAGTCCACTGCCATGTTAGCATCATAATTTCTCGCACCAGCTTCAGGCATTCCGGTACTATCAAAAGTCGTCCACTGCGACTGAAATGCATGCCCACCTTGCACAGGGGTCCCTTGATTTACCGCACTAATTCTTGGTGATGTAAGCTCTATAGTATTGCCCACAGGTCTAGAAATGAATGGAGTGCTATGGAAATTTCCAGGGTGACTGTTCAATCAGGTAAAACGTTCATTTTGATTTTGTGCGTATGAGATTAGAAAGACACATCTGATTTTTGTGATTACAATACTGTTAAGACATGTCTGAGAAGATGACCGTTCTCTATGGAACACAAGAGATAAAAAAAAAAAAAAAAGTGAAGTAGAAATCAAGGGAAAGATATTTTAGTTAAACACAGTAAAGGCAATAAGTAGCAATCGTGATAGGAAAAGATAATTTGGTAGTTCAGCAGCTTCCTGAGGGTTTATCAAAGATCATTATAGCTTTTCAATAGACATTCTATGTAACAGATAACTCTAGCTATATTTCCTAGGTTCAATTTGCTCTATGACATTTACAGGTGAATTATAGAGACAACTGACAAGATAAACCAACTAAGAGTGTGGAGAGAGCCATCCATAACAACAGAACTCATACAGCTTTGACTCAAACTCCATGAGAACTAGAGTTGTAAATGCAATCACAAAGACAAAGACAAAAGAAAAAGATTATAACTAAGAGATAAATTAATGAAGAGTAAAAGAATATTTACCTGATAACTATTGAAAGGGGGAATGAGGAAGAAAATTGTATACCTGAATTCGAGCTGAGCACGAGGTGAATTAACATTATTATTTCCAGAATTATTGTTTCTCAAATCAATTTCCATAGAAGTAGACCCATGCCTTGCTCTCTCAGAAGACATCACGAAATTTGATTGACCAACATTTGAAGGCTGAAGATGATTTTCCTTGCGACATTGTCGAAGGTGTGCCCTTACAGTGGCTGCTTCTTCAGGAGTCTCAAATTCCATTAACAAAGCACCTTCACTAGTAAGATCAGTTACCATGAGAGGACCCTTGTAAAGTACTTTCCTCAGTTCCCACAGTATCTCATCCTTGGCCCCCTGGCTTAAGACATATCCAACATATAGATGCCTGCTTGAGCCAAGAGCAGTACCATTCATATCTCCCTTAGTTCCTAATCCTATATCCAAGAATTTTATGTTGAGGGAGGCACCCCAAGGAGAACGGCCATGCATAACTTCCCTTGCCTTTAATGCATCCATGATGTCTTTGTACTCAATCAGTGCAAAACCTTTAAATGGAAAGTATAGAAAATTATCTACTGGACCAAACTTTTCAAATTGAAACCTAACGAGAGCTTCGGTTGCATTAGGACCTAAAGAACCCAACCAAAGCTGTCTAGCTGCAGAAAATATATCCATAGCTGCTACATCCCCATCAGAGTACCACCTTGCTGGACTCTTGGAAGGATATGGTGCCGGCAAATGATGTTTAGGAGATTCAAAAGCAGTTCTACCTTCAAATGAATTACTCCTGAAATCCAATGGTTTTCTTGCCATAGGGGAGAATATTTGATTGTTCAACAGGTCCCTTGGTGTGGAGGACCTGGCACGAGAAAGATCTCCATGGTCTCCAGAGTCAAAATCAATGGATCTAGGACCTCCACTTTCAATATTAGAGCTAGTGTTTGAGCGCACCTCAGTTTCAAGAGAACCAATTGAGCTGTGACGTTCCAGATGCTTACCTGAAAATTTGCCAGCCCCAACTTCATGATATGATCTATCTCTCCCAGAAGCCTCGGACAAAGGTAGGTGTTTATTAGAGACTCGAGGAGCCAAATACTGTCTACTCATATATTTGGATGAATCAGGATCATCCTCGTCGCTTTCTGTTGGACACTCTTCTGCCCGGACCTGTTTCGTGAAAGATTCTAATACTCCCTCTAGAGCAGAGGTGATTTCTGACACTACTTGAGGGGGTGATGATCTACATAGCTTCTTGTACCTTAGAAATATCCATCTTCTCAAAGATTGATCTTTGCCAAGAACCTGGAAAAAGGAAATGAACCCATGAAACAAATATGTTGACTTAAAGTGTAATGCATACCTCCAAATCAAAAGGAAAATACAGAAGCTCAACTTTCTGTTTGCATAATCTCTCAAGTATAAAGTTAGTCTTTTCATTGCAATAGCAGCTCAAAATCTTGGTAGAAGTAAATGTCACTGTTGCTGCAATGGTTGGTTAGTGACAAGAAATGGATGAATATGGACCCAAGTACTCTTAAACTACATAAATGGCACCAATCATCTAATACTTTCTTTTCTTTTTCAGTTAACTTAAACAGTACGCTTTTTTGTGTTACTTTCCTAAATTATTCAAGGCACTTCGACATTCTGAATCATCGTACTTTGCTCAAGCTCCGGTTTTAACCATCCATGAATTTTTCTAGCAATTTTAACCATTGCACTTTACTCATTATCCTCACATATAGGGATATTTAGGGCATATTTTTAGCAATTTTAACCATCTTAATTTTAGATTTTTTGGGGGATAGTGAGTGCGTATCTAAAGTACAATGGTTGAAACTGCTAAAAAACACATGAATGGTTGAATCCGGAGCTTGAGCTAAGTGTGATGGTTCAAAATGTCGATGTGCCATTATTCTTTTACAATTGAACAGATAATTCGCTTGCAAAATCCTTCTATTCATCTTCGTTCTCGCCACCCCCCCCCAAACTCACCAACCCGAAAAGTAAAGTTTCAATTCCTTCAGGGTCCTCCAAAACCTAGTACAGGACATAAAAGGACAATGCTTAATCAATAGCCTTAGACAGCCTAAAACTAGACGTGTCCATTTTATAAACCGAACCGGCCAACCGGAAGGTTGAAAACCGGCCAAAACCGGTCAAAACCGGTCAACGGCGGTTAACCGGAACCGGCTAACCGAAACCGGTAATTGGCCGGTTCGGTTAAGGTTTGAAATTTTGAAAAACCGGCCAACCGCCGGTTAACCGCCGGTTTTGGCTTGCTCGGCCGAGTCATATGAGTTGCTCGGCCGAGCATAACCTTCCAGTAGTGTTAATTTCCAATAACGGTCATGCTCGGCCGAGTCATATGAGTTGCTCGGCCGAGCAGAACGCCAAAACTCATTCCAACGGCTACTTTTTCAAACTAGCCGTTATGTTCACCACCACCACCACCACCACCCCTACTACTACTACTACCAGTAACACCACCACCACCACCCCCACCACCACCACCACTACTACCACTACTACTAGTACTACCACTCCTACTAGTCTACACCACCACCATCACCACCACCCCCACTATCACCACCACTACTACCACCACCACTACTACCACCACCACCACTCTGGCGCACTACTACTACTACTACTAGGTCCACTACTACTACTATCACCACTACTACTATCGCTACTACTACCACTCCTACCAATACCACTACTACCAGTCTACACCACCACCATCACCACCACCACTACTACTACCACTACTACTACTACCACCACCACTACTACCGCTACCACTACCACTACCACCTCTACCACTCCAACCAATACCACTACTACTAGTCTACACCACCACCACTACCACCACCACTACTACCACCACCACTACTACCACCACCACCACTACTACTACTACCACTAGGTCCACTACTACTACTATCACCACTACTACTACCGCTACTACTACCACTCCTACCAATACCACTACTACTAGCACTACTACTACTACCACCACCATCACCACCAACACCACTACTACTACCACTACTACTACTACCACCACCACTACTACCGCTACCTACCACTACCACTACTACCGGTCTACATCACCACCATCACCATTCACCACCACCACAACTACTATTACCACTACTACTACTACTACCACCACTACCACTACCGCTACTACCACTACTACTACCACTCCTACCCACCACTCCTATCAATACCACTAGGTCCACTACTACCACCTACCACCACCACTCCTACCAATACCCTCGTTGTAATTGTATTTTAATTAATAAAATTTAAGGGTACCGTCCCTTTTTTCCAAACGACTACTTGTTTCTTTAAAAAAAAGTTAAGTTTTCTTTCTTTCAAAATTCATAACTTTTTTTATAAATCTTTTTTCAAAAAATGTATGTAGATAACTTAAGTTTAAAATAGTCTTATTTATCCAAAAAAAAATTGAAAAAAAATAAAAGTTAACTTTTTTCAAAAAACCGTTAACTTTCATTTTTTAAAAAATTCATAACTTTTTTTATAAACCTTTTTGTAAAAAATGTATGTAGTAAACTTAAGTTTAAAATAGTCTTATCTATCCAAAAAAAAATTGAAAAAAAATAAAAGTTAACTTTTTTCAAAAAATCGTTAAAAAAATTAACTGAAAAATGATATGCTCGGCCGAGCAACACCAAAGACTCGGCCGAGCAACCCTCAACCCCTAAACCCTAAAAGGGTTGCTCGGTCGAGCAGCACCAAAGACTCGGCCGAGCAACCCTCAAAACCCTAAACCCTAAAAGGGTTGCTCGGCCGAGCAACACCAAGGACTCGGCCGAGCATATCCAAACCGTCAAACCGGAGGTTAACCGGATAACCGTTAAAACCGTGAACCGCCTAAACCGTAACCGGTCTAGCCGGTTAGGCGGTTCGGTTCCGGTTGGGGATTTTGGAGGTTTCAACCGCCGGTTTTCAACCGGCTAACCGGCGGTTTAACCGACCGGCCACCTCTACCTAAAACTAGTTTGACAGCTCAAGATATATAAAGACACAAGAGAAGATAACCAGCACTTGAAAAATGAGTAAAATGTTCATCATATTAGCACGAGTATTTTTAATGACAAGGAATCATACAAACAACAGCGCAGAACCATAAACAGCAGATGAACCAAATGATAAGTTGTCAGACACGAGTATTTTGAAAGAACTGCATCACGATATATCTACCAAAATAGGTCTTACTAACAAGAAAGAGGTGCACCCAAATGTCTACAAAAGTGACCTCAACTTCTAAACTCGTATCTTGGCTGTACTAAGATCTTTATCATTATGTGATCGTCAATAAATGAACGGACAGGATGAATGAGCACTACTTTTGTGCAAGTGAGAGTGTGAGACTGATCTTCCCACTGCCCAAGCCAACCATTGCTTATGTAGTCATATACTACATGATTTAACACCCAAAATAGGCATGCAGATTCTTTCTAATTCAGAAGTTTAGGGAGGAATTGCCACACTAGAATCGAACAGATATAACTACTGCCATGCAAGTGTCATGCAGTAAAGTACAATTTTAGCTACTTGCAAAAGCTTTTATTATGATCACAATGAACACATAAACTGCCAGACAAGCACCATTCAAAGCAGTTATTTTAAGGCAAAAAGTTTGCTAAGTATAATAATTCATCCCAGCTGACTGGTTAAATAATGTCTAAACTGGTGAAAGAACTTTGTTATACTATGTGTTAGGGCATGGAGATAAGGGCTTAGAATTTGATTCAAATCAGCTTAAGTTTTTAACTATACGAGATCCAGCTGAAATTTTATAACTTGATTCATAAGTCCCCCAATTCTACCTTAGAGATAAAAGAATATAGAAGTAACTATACTACAAGTCCAAATCAGGAACCAAAGTAACTTTGATGTTGAACAAGCAAGAATCAAATAGATCAACAAAGATGGACATAAGGTGAAATTATAAATGGTAAGAGTAGAAAGAAACCATATTAATGAGATGGTAGAGCAAGTATGAATGGAGATAAGTTAAGAGGATTTTTTTATTTTTTTATTCTCTTTGGGGGGAGGGAAGAAAAATAGAAATAAACAAAAAAAAAGAAGAAAAGTTAGAGATTATCACCTAAGATTAAGGATCAAAAAAAAAAAAGAATCATCTAAGAGTCTTACGTAATGCACGTCTACAACAAAAGAGTATGCACAAGGAAAAATGAGCAATCTGAAGGTAATGCTACTAAATCTAATGGCTCTAAAACCTGACCTGAGGAGTTGTAGCTCTGAGAAGTAGCTTGGGTGAAACCAGGGACGGAGCCCTTAAGGGGCAAGGGGGTCAATTGACCCCGTGAACTTATAAGAAATGCAATTTTGACCCCTTCAATTTTAAAGAGGTACATATATATGTACTTTTGACCCCCTGAATTTTGAAAAAAAAATCCAATCATATCTAAAAGTTTGAGAAAACGAAGGATTGTGTAATTAAACATGAACAAATTTGAAAGAGTGAAGGTGAAAGGTTTATGTTGTGAATTATAAATCAAATCTGGTAATATAAAACAAGTATTTTAATTTTTAACAATTATATAGTACATTTTTTGGTACTTTATACTTCCATTGTCTACAAAATTGTCGTCCTTTTCTTTTAACTTCGTCCCAAAAAAAAAAATTTGCTTCCAAATATAGCAATAAATGTATTGTTCGCATGTTTTATATAAAAAAAATTCAAATGGAAGGATTTTTTTAAGACATGCGGAAGTAGTGTACTTTAGTTTATACTTTGACCCCTCTCACTTCAATTCCTGGCTACGTCCCTGGGTGAAGCTAAGTCAAAACAATGATACAAACATAGAAGTCAAATAAAAGATTATCGCACATCAACAATTAATAACCTAAAATTCTATCCAAATATGATCAAGCATCGATGCTACTAGAGTAAAAACCAGAAGACCTAACATCAGTATAAAATTGAGCAATTCAAATATTACCAGTCCCAACAAACAGTTCCTGGAAACAGGGGATGCATCTTTTTGCACATGGTTGTCAGCTGAAGTTAGCTCATCACTATTAACCTCCTTGACTTTACTGCTGGTTCCCATGCAATCAGTAGAGAATGTGTCTCCGTGATTGTAACTATCCAAGCGATTGGCCACATTGCTGGCATCAAGCCTGCTTGTTACCTGACTCAAAAAATAATGTCCTCCGCTCCCAATTCTCTCCTTTGAAGTGGAAGAGAAGAGCTCAAAACAAGCTTCGAGTGAATTTCTTGGACAGCTAAAGAAAATCCATAGCAGGCTTAATGCACGAAACTTAGTTAATTTCAATGTAGAGGGTTCATCCTCATCTGAAAACTTTTGCTTATATTCAACGAAGAAATCCGGTGAATCTTGGATTTTTATTATATCCTTGTCGACAATCTGAAAGATATCCTTCCCATCGAAAGAGGATATGAAGAAGCTAAGCACATTCTGGAAAACTGCAGAACAGATTCCTTGAATAACGGATGATGTTGGTGCCTCAGATGAAGCGGTGAGACAGATATCAGAAAGACCAAATATACAGGCTTTGGATGTCTGAAATGCTACACCATCTGCATCCTCTCCTCTACTTATTACTGCCATGCTCCAATTATGCATATTGATAGCAACATTTGTAGCAGCTTCAAGAGCTGTTGGACAATATGATGCGTATTTGGGGATGAGATCTGCTACAACACGTTGTACACTTGTACAACCTGCACTTTCAGCAGCATCAACAGAATTAAGAAATAGTCAGACTTTTCTTTAGAGTGCAAGATACATCAAACAGTTTAGCATCTAGCAAATGACATAAAAAACCACTTCAGAAAAATATTCAACCAAGCAACGAATTGAATTGAGTGCCTGTTAGGACGAACCGTCTGTTACAAAGTCACTCCAGCATTATCCACTAGTATTACTATTTTTCTTTGAGTTGAAAATCAGCTTGTTGTAATGTCAGAAGTACTCAGATAAGGATTCATATAAGTGTTTCTTATTCACATTCAAATAGAACCGGGACGTAAATAAGGTACGGATAAAATATTCTTATAAGCAGATAAAGACATAAAACTGAATTGTTTCAATCTAAAAGAACTTATTTATAGATAAATAAATTTTAAAAAAATAGCCACCAAGACTGACCAGAAGATAATAATTCAAATTCCTAAAGATGATGAAAACTCTAAGGAGGAGTAATCAATAGAAAGAGGATAACTGCATGTATTGAGACTTGTGTGGCATTGTCATATATAACAAGTGAGTGTTTCAGTTCATATATTGAGAATTACAAGAATATTTGAGTTGCTCCAGGGGGTTCTCCAATCGCATAAACAAATTACAAAACTGACAAGTCCTCAACGGAGCTTCTTCCAATTACATTCAAAGGCACATGTGAACCTTCGGTAGAGGTATGAAGCTCACAATATAAATGATAAAAAGGTTTACTCGCAATGGCCAAAAAAAACATTATCTTGATTCACATGCCTTATCGAGCTATGAAAGCCAAAGAATCATAAGCCCTTAAGAAATTTCAGGGTGATCTTCTCTCAACCCAAACCCACTCGTATTATAATGATGTTTGGCGAAGGATGAAACGTGTACGGTGCCAAGTGCAATGATATTACACGAGTAAGCATAATACTTTCAAAAGACCTTATTTAATTTGTTCTTAACCAACTCAAGCCACAATCACATGATCTCCAAGAATCAAATTACTAAACAAACAACTCATAGAATGTATGCAAATGATAGTTCAAAATCAGAGAGGTAACAGAATGCATTGAGATTATAAATGATATACTTTCGGTATTTGTAAGAATTGAATTCATTAAAACTAATTCCCCCTGAAATTCATTATATACCTTAGATATACACACCAAATTTGCAATTCTTGAAACAGAAATTAAAATAATAATAATAATAATAATAATAATAATAATAATAATAATAATAATAATAATAATAATAATAATAATAAATAAATAAATAAATAAACAAAAGCATCTTCCCACGGGTACAATAGCATCACTTCAATCAAAAAGCCAATAACAGATCAATTCAGATTTTAATTTCAAATTCGGGAAAAATAGAGTGAGAATAAGTTGAAAAGTAGAGTAACCTCTGGAAGCAGTGATGAGAGAGAGATATGCTTGTTCTAGGTCAGGCATGAGCCTGGCATTCTTTTGCGAGACGCAGAACTTGATTCTCTTGTAATTATCGTACAAATTTCGAATCTCTTCTTTGTTTCTACGCCGTCGGAGAATTTCTTCCTGAGATAGGGGTGGAGCTGCAACAGCTTGATTAGGCGGTTGTGGAGGCTGGGGCGGCTGCTGCGGCGGTGGTGGTGGTTGTTCTTGTGGTGGCTCTGATTGCGGCTCGAATAGCTTCCGCTTTTTGAGAGGCTGCTCCGTCGAAGCCATGGCGGAGGGTGAGGAAAGGGGAGAGAAGAGAAGAGAACTGCCACGAGCAGGCCACTATAGCGGAGGGCCCTATATGCGTTTTGTGCGGGTAAAAATAAGAGAATTGTTATACTATAAACCCTTAAAATTGTTGAGTAAACCCAAAGGTTGTAAACTTCAAATATATCATCGAGTGAAATGACATTATTATTCCTAAATTCATACTTTCATTTCCTAATGTTATATATCTCGTAACCTTCAACCCAAATTTTTCCTCAATTGTTATTCACACTCGTAGCATTAATAAAAATCTACCCCCTCCTTCATCAATTTTCACTTTTCCCTCATCAACTTTTTCACCTTCTTCTCGTCAATTTTCACCACTTCATCAAATCACCCCTTCATATTTTTTTTACATTCAAAAATTACTAACTCCCTTTTCTCTTACCATCATTTTTCTCCAAAAAAAAAAAACATACATATTTGTTCAAAAGATTTAGCAGGCTCATCATGAATGCTCTACAATCGAATGTTAATGTAAGTTTTCTTCAATTTCTAACCATATAAATGTGTTAAACTTTTTTTTTGTTTCGTTGCAAAAATTTTGCCAGTAGTGACCGAAATTCAGTGCAGGTTCGGCCACACCCGACCGAAAATATGAAAAGGTTCGGCCACACTCGGTCGAAAATTTGAAAAAGTTCGGCTCTGGTTTGCCGAATCTGGGTTGTTTTTCGGCCACTTACAGCCGAATTTTTAAAATAGTTTGGTCACACCCGACCGAACATTTTAAAATGGTTTGGTCACACCCAGCCGAATTTGTAAAATATTTCGGACACTATTGGCCGAACCTTTTAAAAAAAAATGGGTCACCACTGGCCGAACCTTTGTTATTCTTCTTACCACTTCCTTATTGTTTTATTGAATTGGTGCAGTATTCACTGGGTGACAACAACTATGACCCGGTTGATTTTGAAAGTGTTTTGCGAGACTATACCACAGAATTCGCGATGCCTTTGTTTTTTAGAGACCGTAAAATAATGTTTGAATGGGCGCATAAAAAGGGGAAAGATCATGGGTTTATCATCGTCATCGGTCGGTCGGATAACGGAAGTCGTAATTTCGCTCCTTGAATGACGCTTGTTTGTAAACGTTGGGGGACATACAAGGAAAAGTCAATCTCTCTATCCTCTCAAGAATCTGTCAACAATGAAATATTGGGGAAAAAAAGAAAAATAGAGAGAGCGGAACAAAGAAATGCGGTTGTAAGTTTCAGTTGAACGCCAAACAAGTCACGGTTGATGGTCAATGGCAATTAAAAGTGGTTTGTGGCGTTCACAATCATCCGATTTGTCAATCTATGTTCGATCACTCTTATGCCGGTAGATTACAGAAATCAAAGGAGGAGTACGTGATAGAAATGTCACATGCAAATAGCCGGCCAAATGATATTTTATATGGATTAAAAGAGAAATTTCCGGAAAACAAGTCCTTAATACGGACTATTTATAATGCGCTAGTGAAGAGCAGGGCAACTGAGCATGCGGATCATTCTCAAATCCAACAACTCATGTTTAAATTGAATGATCATGCTTATCACTTCGAATATCGGCAATGCGAGGATACAAATGTCATTAAGGAGATATTCTTTGCTCATCCGAAAAGCATTGAATTGCTAAAGGCATTTCCATACGCCTTATTCATGGATTGCACTTACAAGACAAATAGGTACAACTTACCTTTGTTTGGGATTGTGGGTGTGACATCAACAAAAATGACCTTTTTAATTGTTGTTGTATACATAGAGGCTGAGAAAGAAGCAAACTACACGTGGGCATGCAAAGTGTTGAAATCTCTGATGGATCAATCATGTCTTCCTAATGTTATCGTGACCGATAGGGAGCTTGCCTTTATGAATGCAATTCGTGAGACGTTCCCAACAACAACTCATTTGCTCTGTCGATGACATATCAACAGGAATATTCTAGCAAAAAGCAAGAAAATGTTTGATATGCAAGAGATTTGGGAGGCATTCATTCTTCATTGGAATGTAAAATGGTCAAAGCTGATACAGAGGCATCGTTTAATGACTATTTACGGCGATTATCAGAAGATTTCAGTCATTATCCCGATGCGGTCAATTATGTCCTGAACCAATGGATTGTGCCTTACAAAGAAAGATTTGTCTCGTGTTGGACAAACCATGTTATGCACTTTGACAACTTGACTACAAACAGGTATATCGGGCGAACTTTATGTTTGATGTGTCATATGTTTTGATGTTTCTTATGTTTTTTAATTATATGCTAATAAAATACGTAACTTGTGTTAGGGTGGAGAGTCAACATGCCTTGTTGAAGAAACAACTTTGATCGAGCCAGGGAGTATTTGAGACATGTTGGAAACAAATTCATAAACTCATCGAATGCTCTCATATTGCAATTATCGCCACATTTGAGAAAAGCAGGACTGTGGTTCAACATAAATTCAAGTCATCGCTATGGAGTGAGGTTAGAGGTATGGTGTCTATAAATGCATTGAATTTGATTTTCAACTCATTGGATTCTCTATATGATGGTAGCCGAGATCCATTGTTGTGTGGGTGTGCGGTGAGATTGACATGCGGACTCCCTTGTACACATGAGCTTGCACAGTTCATGCAATTCAACTCGCCCATCCCACTTGATAAAGTTCATGCATTTTGGCGTAAGCTAGATACCCTACCGATAATGAGTTACGATGATGATATTGAAGAAGAGATTCGTAATCGGTACAATGAGATTCGTAATACTCTTGATTTAAGATTTGAGGCAGCTCCACGAATCGGAAAAAATTTGATTGTTCGGAGATTGACCGAGATTTGTCATCCTGAAACAACAATGGTCAATGAACCTGCAGTTAAAATCAATAATAAGGGTCGTCCTAAAGCGACGAATGCTAAGTTCATCAAATCTACGAAGCGTGATCCTAGCGCATTTGAGTACGTGAAGGCCATACCCGACCAGGTTTTATTCGACACTGATGCAAATCAAGATTCTCCGATGTTATCTGCAAAAGCCAAGTTACAGGGAATCTCAAAACTATTTATATTATTCAGTTAAACGTTATATCATGGAATTAATCATTTCAACTTATTTTTACCTTTCTTGAATTTAACTTATAGCCTGTTCGTCGAAAAAGTCAACATGCAATCCCATATCTTGATCAACTATCGGTTTATATGCATGGTTATATTGAAAAAACAGTTGATGTGCGGGGTGATGGGAATTGTGGCTTACGGTTCATCGCAGAGTTACTTGGGCGTGATTCAGATGAGTGGCGGTCGGTTCGGGGAGCGTTATATCAGGAGGTTTATGGAAATCAAGAGTTATATGCTGAGTTATTCATGGTCGAGGATAGGGTGGAGAAAGTCCTCTCCGCTCTCAACTGGTATGATGGTCCATGTGGAGAAGCAAATTGGTTTAACGCTGCAGAAATGGGTTACGCTGCATTCAACGTTGCGTTAGTGACTTTGAGTAACACATTGTCTTTGACCTTTCTTCCTCTACGAAAATCAATGCCACGCAAACCAAAACTGATTTGTATATGCTATGTCAACGGTAATCATTACATTCATGTCAAGTTAAAGAAAGGATGTCAATTGCCACCACTACCATACAAATGGTATGAAGAACGTCATTAACGTGCAACCGGATGGCTAGCCTATTATCAAGATCGATTAATACAAGTACTCGAAACATCAACTCATGTAATTGATATTAAATAATTTTATTTATGTTAAATATTATGATTTGTGGTGTTACATATCTTTAGATAATTTTCATTTATGAGTAAATTCCATTTAAAATTATATTTAAAATTTAAATAACTATAAATTAACATTAAATTAACTCATGTAATACAAGTAACCTTAAATTAACATTAAATTTATAAAATTTAACTAACTTTAAATTAACTATTTTAATGACGGGAAACACATTGTTACGTCCCGTCTTAATAAACAGAAAAAAAAATGAAAAAAAATACATTTTTGAATGGTTCGACAAGTAGTGGCTGATTTAAATCAAATATTTCGGTCAGTACTAGCCGAAACACTTAAAATGGTTCGGTCAGAACTGGCCGAACCGTTGTAACTAGGGAAAAAAAACCCAAATATTTTGGCATATTATTTGGGTACATAACATTGTTTTTTCATGAACGTTTCAAAAAAACATAAAACAAAACGCTTATTAGGACTTTCGGCCAGTAGTGACCGAACAGAAAAGGAATTTTCGGTTCAACTCAGAAAGAAGCTGAACTTCAAAGGCCTAAAATTTACCATTTTTCCTTACTCTTTTTCCTTAAACAACAACAATAAACCCAACTTCAGTTCAACTCAACCCAAAACTATTTCCAAGTCAAGAAAAATGACCAAATATAACATGCAACCATTTTACTTTACACATTTCAACCTTAAACATCAAATGACCATAATTTGAAGGAAAATATAATAACTTACCTCTCCAAAATGAAATGACAAACTTCAATATTTATTCGGATGAAAATGATCCCCTTTTCCTCCCGAACATTTAGAAGTAAACGGATTGAAGAACGGATTTTTCTTGAATTAATGGTAGATTTTTAAAATGAACCTAGGTTTGGACCTTTCTCAAGGAAGAAGGAAAGAACTTTGGCTGGGGTAAGGGTTTTTGTTTAAATGAAAATGAAGCTTCCTCATTAAACCAAAACAAGGATAAACATAGACTATTTAACACCTAGGCTCCTCCAACCATTAAGTTGTTAAACTTAAATGACTTAAGTTAAAATGTTTACTCTAAAGCACCTCAAGGTCTTTTATAAGTTTCTTAATTAAATTTCACAATTACAAATTCAAGTACACAACTCCTAATATTAATTAGACATTAAATAATTATTTTTAATTTATTAACATACTTAAATATCAAATAAGTTATTAAAATGTTAACTAACACATAATACTCACGAACATAAAGCAAAGCATAGAATAAGATGCAACACACGCCATAAATACGAGGTCAAGCATGTATCAAAATAGGATCTAGGTTTAGGTTCGTGACACCTTCGGGGACAGAAAATTCTCGTGGAAGGGAAACTCAGGGTGACAGGCGAGGTAGTCAGAGGAGCCCTCCTCGTTGTCAAGATCCCCCTCCCCATGAGCTTGCTATACCACCTAAGCAAAACCTCCGAGATGCTCCTCCTCGTCCTCGATCAAATAATCATGGGAATGAGAATGTGGTGGTAGACCTGAGAAGCCACTTGAATTTGAGGGAGCAGGAGGTTAACTCAGCTGGCTTAAGAGAAAGGCTCAGTCAGGCTAGACGTTTCTCCCCTCCTCGTCGTAACATGTCTCCTCGTCATAACCATCATACTCGGCATAACTCGTCTCCGAAACATCATAAGGCCGAGGATCCCTCGTCCTTACAGAATGATCCTTCACCATGAAGGGGAGCCGAGGAGGGATAAAACACCCTCTAGACGAGAAGAGAATCACCGAGAAGTTGGGGAGCATAGCAGGGTGAATGGTCACCCAACAGAAAGGTCCCACCGCAGAGCTCTCATTTCAGTTCTGAAAATGGGATTGATGCTGAAGAAGAGGATTGATGAAATGGAAATGGGTAAAAAAGAAACAGAAGAAGATGACACAAGTGCCACCCGTCCATTCTCTCAAGAAATCAATGAAATACCTCCTAAACCTGCCTTTAAAGTCCCAAGTTTTGACAAGTATGCGGGAACCACCGACGCAAGGGACCATGTGCAAAGTTTCGAATCCACTATGGCCCTCCTCACCAAAGCAGATGAAATTCTCTGCAAAGCTTTTACGAGTACCTTCTCCGAAACAGCATTGACCTGGTTTCGTAAGCTACAAAAAGGGAAGCATTGATAGCTGGAGGAATATGAGGAGGAAGTTCCTGGATCACTTTGCCACGACAGGAAAAAGGAAGAAGAGATTGACTGACCTTGCTAACATCGAGCAAGGGAAGAATGAAATCACTCTGAGCTATTACAATAGGTTCAGAGCCATGGCAGACCAAGTGGAAGAAAGCCTGACAGACAGGGAGGTGATCGTCTGCTTTAATTTCGAACGCAGATGAAATTACCCGGATCCGAGCAGGCCTCGCGGCCCCGGCATCTGGCATCTTTCGCGTTGGAGGTGTCTCGCCGTTTGTTTTCGCATTTGTAGAGTCGCCACGCCGTTTTTATTAAGCCCAAAACATTGAAAAAGGGCATCAGTTTAAAGATAATTTTAAACTGTTTTTGTGTGATGAGATTTTGAGTTCGGAGGTCAGATGACTCCCGGGAAGAGAATATTAGAATATTAGAGCTCACCCGAGTAGCCTCGTAAAACGAGTCTTTCGGATACCCCTAATATCCTTTAAATGTTGTGTGTGTGTGTGTGTGTGTGTGCTTTTAAAAATGCATGTTGTATCGGATGTCTACATTGTATGCTATGTATGAAAATGTATTGAAATAGTAATGGAAGGAAGCCTTACCAATGTTGGTTCGCGTCTGTCTTCCGCTGGGGAATGGTGTTTGAAGTCGGAGTAGCGTTCCGGTACGGATCGGGATTGCTTCGGGAGATGCCGGTTGTCCGCGGACAGAGTTTCGGCGTGAGTTGAGGTTGCGAGGCTGCGTTCGGGCGAGAGGTTCGGCGTGCGTGGGGATCGTCGAGATCACTCGGGCGAGAGGTTCGGCGTGCGTTGTGGTGGCGAGGAGTCACTCGGGCGAGTTTCGGCGTGGTTTGGGATCGTCGGTTTGACTCGGAAAGAGCCGGGACACCGTGGAAAGACCGAGGCGAGGCCTCGGAGTACCACGAGGGGCCTCGAGTACCTCGAGAGTGCCTCGGGGCAGCGCGGGAGCCTCTCGGGAGCGCTCGGGGAGGCTTCGGAGAACCACAAGGAGCTCGGAAGGCCTCGGAAGGATCCGAAAGGGGCGGGAGTGCCTCGAGAGGACTTAGAGGGGAGCCGAAGGCTAAGGGAGGAAGAGAGAAGAGGGAGGTGTGTGAAAATGAGGAGGGAAGCCCTCTATTTATAGTAAAAATTTCGGAGCAAAGAGGTCCGTACGGACCTTCTTGGTTATCCGTAATTTTGGATTTCCTCGATTTGAGGGAATGCGCAATGATGGAGAATATTACGGAATGATGGTGTTCCACTGAGCAATAAGGTCCGTACGGACCATCTTGCATGCAAAGAGGTCCGTACGGACCAACTGCACGAGGAAGTAATCATTTCTTAGGGATTTGAGGGAATATTGTGGACTTTAAGGGGATTTAGTAATCATTGAAACAAAGAGGTCCGTACGGACCTTAATTGCTTTACGATTTCTGAAAATTCCCAAAAGGTCCTTTTGTCCCTTTTTATCCCAGGAAGGCTCCTCCCTTGGTTTGGTTGGGGGTTTGAGAGAGTTTTGAGAGGGTTTTGAGTGAGAGAGGTCTACGAGGCTGCGTGGATGAGTCTGCGGTGTTTCCGTGTGTTTGAAAGGGGTGATCCAGTTGGGGTACTTACGAAGCCCCTCGACGACGTCACTTATGAAAGAAGTGGGGTCGCCGATAAGATAAGGGTCCTAATCGGATCGCGTCTTTGGGAGAGGAAGTGGCCGTGAGGTCAATGTGAGGACGTGGTGGTGTCCTTTTGTGTGACCAGTTTAGGTCAATAATTTGAACCTGTGATAGGATTCCTACGTATCCACTGGCGGGAATCAAGCACAGTCGTAGTTCGGGTGTGGGGTGAGTGTTTTGTGAATGCGGGCGTGGTGGTGCCACTGAAGTGTCGTGTGACCGCCGAGGTCGAGTGGTAGAGACGTGGTGGTGTCTGGTGGACCGCATAGGTCGATGTGGACCTGTGATAGGATTCCTACGTATCCCTGGCGGGAATCAAGCACAGTCGTAGTTCGAGGTCGTGAATTTGTGTGGGCGTGGTGGTGCCACTGAAGTGTTGTGTGACCGCCGAGGTCGGTGGTAGGGCGTGGTGGTGTCTGGGTGACCGCATAGGTCGATGGGAAGGACGTGGTGGTGTCTAGGTGACCGTATAGGTCGATGGTGGACCTGTGATAGGATTCCTACGTATCCTGGCGGGAATCAAGCACAGTCGTAGTTCGAGGTCGTGAATTTGTGTGGGCGTGGTGGTGCCCTGAAGTGTTGTGTGACCGCCGAGGTCGGTGGTAGAGGCGTGGTGGTGTCTAAGATGTGGTGACCGCGAAGGTCAATTGTGAGGACGTGGTGGTGTCTGGGATGGAAATTTTACGATTTTCCTAATCGGGTGGTTTAAGGCCTTAGGTAGGGGATAATGATTTGGGAGGTTTATACGGTCTTCGGACCGAGTGGTTTAAAGCCTTCCGGCCGGAGGTAGAGTGAGGACTGAATCGTCTTCGGATTGCGGTTGGTGCCACGGCGGAGGACTTTGAATCGTCATCTGGCGGCGGTTGGTGCCACGCTGGAGGACTTTGAATCGTCATCCTGGCGGCGGTTGGTGCCACGGCCAGAGGACTTTGAATCGTCATCAGCGGCGGTTGGTGCCACGCCGGAGGACTTTGAATCGTCTTACGGCGGCGGTTGGTGCCACGCCCGAGGACTTTGAATCGTCATACGCGGCGGTTGATGCCACGTGGAGGACTTTGAATCGTCATCTAGCGGCGGTTGATGTGATGCGCGAGGACTTTGAATCGTCTTCTAGCCGCGGTTTGATGTAATGCGCGAGGACTTTGAATCGTCTTCTAGCCGCGGATTGTGGATGTAATGCGCGAGACTTTGAATAAATCTTCTAGCCGCGGATTTGATGTAATGCGCGAGGACTTTGAATCGTCTTCTAGCCGCGGTTGTGGATGTAATGCGCGAGACTTTGAATCGTCTTCTAGCGGTTTGATGTAATGCGCGAGGACTTTGAATCGTCTTCTAGCCGCGGTTTGATGTAATGCGCGAGGACTTTGAATCGTCTTCTAGCCGAGTTTGATGTAATGCGCGAGGACTTTGAATCGTCTTCTAGCCGCATTGATGTAATGCGCGAGGACTTTGAATCGTCTTCTAGCGCATTTGTGGAGCGTGGCTGCCTTGTGCTTTTGCATGTTGAGTAGAAAGAGTTGGACTTACGATGACTGCCGGTGCTTTTGCCGTTGAAGTGGGCGAGATGACGGTCGGTGATTGCTTCACCATTTGGCGTTTTGGAGGCGCTTCGTGCCTTGGGACTTGTACTCGGAGGTGTTGGCTCCTTCTTGTGCTGTTTTGCCGTTGAGCGGGCAAGGATGATGGTCGGTCTTTGAGGATATGCGATCTTGCATGACTTCTCTTTGACTTGTTGGGGAGGAGCTCGGGCTTACTTTGATGGCCGGTGCTTGCATTGCCGTTGAAGTGGGCGAGATTCGGGCTTACATCGAATGCCGGTGCTTGAATTCTTTGGGGATGTGTGGCCTTGTAGGGGCCCTTTTACGTTGGGAAGATGACTTAGGACCTCCGGTGGTTGAGTTGTCGTTGAGCGTTTGGGGCGTCTTGTGCCTTGATATTCGTCTTTGGGAGGTGTTGGCTCCTTCTTGAATGGCCGTTGAGCGGGCGTTGGTTGGAGTGCCGTTGAGCGTTTGAAGGCGTCTTGTGCCTTGGGATTCGTCTTTGGGAGGTGTTGGCTCCTTCTTGAATTGCCGTCGGGCGTTTTGGAGCGTCTCGTGCCTTGGGATTCGTCTTTGGGAGGTGTTGGCTCCTTCTTGAATTGCCGTCGGGCGTTTGGAGCGTCTCGTGCCTTGGGATTCGTCTTTGGGAGGTGTTGGCTCCTTCTTGAATTGCCGTCGGGCGTTTTGGAGCGTCTCGTGCCTTGGGATTCGTCTTTGGGAGGTGTTGGCTCCTTTAGATTGCCGTTGAGCGGGCGGTGGTTGAATTGCCGTTGGAGTGGCGAGGCCCAGGTCTTACGTTGATGGCCGGGATTGAATTGCCGTTGGAGTGGGCGAGACCGGTCTTACGGCGATGGCCAGGGGATTGATTTGCCGTTGAAGTGGCGAGGCCGGTGCTTCTACGGCGACGGCGGGGATTGATTTGCCGTTGAAGTGGCGAGGACCGGTCTTACGGTGGCGGTAGTTAGTGCTTGCCGTTGAAGTGGGCGAGTCCGGTCTTACGCTTGACGGCGGTGGTTGAATTGAAGGGTTAGGGACCATTCTCGCACTTGGATTTCTTGGAAAAGGCCTTAGGACGGCCCGGGGGCAAAGATTATAAGGGCAGGAAAGTAATTTGGCCACCCCTTGCAAAGAGGTCCGTACGGACCAACCTGGTTGCAAAGAGGTCCGTACGGACCACTTTGGTTTTTTACAGTTCCCAGGTTTTGACTGGGTTTAAAACCGAGGCATCCCCTTCATTTCCCATTTCCAGTTCGTGAACCAGCGAGAGAGAAAGAGAGAAAACTCCATTTTTGTCCAAAATCTTCCATTTTTCTTAGCTTGAATTGCTTGCAATGGCGGAGGGATCTCGAAGGAGTCGTCGTCAGCGTGGTCGAGGTGGTCGAGCAACGGATGGAGCTTCAAAGGAATTGGATTTCGTTCGTTCCATCTTCGAAGAACCGGATGTCTTGTATCCGAATCCGGAGGTGCACAATCGTCGCTCTACGAACGTCGGGAGGTAAGAAATGCATTTAGTTTTGATTCCTGCTTTCGAATTTTTGAATGCTAGAACTAGGTTTTAGTTTTTCGCATTTTTGAATTTTTGTTTTTTGTTATTATTTTATGCCCTTTTGTGAAATTCTTGATGAATTGTTAAAAATGGACATGTAAAAATTGTGGGTATGTGTATTTTGTGCAGAAATGTGTAGATTAGCTCTTATTTGTGAAAATAGAGTGCCTATCTAGTGAATTGCATGCTTTGGTGTTTTGTACCGTATGCTATTTATGTATGTACATTGTGAGAAAAATTATCGTGTAGTGATAATTTTTGTGAAAAAAAATGTGACACGTGCCGTGTTTTGTGACGGGTTATATGTGAAAGTGTGTGCCGTGTAGGGACGGATTTTTTTTGTGTTATGCATATGTGTCGTCTGCCGTGTTTTGGGTGACGGACTACGTAGGGAAAATATGTGCAATATGTGCCGTGTTGGGACGGATTTTTTTTTGAAAATGTGTCGTGTAGGGTTTAATCCCCCCCCTTTTTTTCTTTTGAGAAAATGTGTACAGTGTGTGCCGTGTTTTTGTGACGGACTGCATGGGAAAAACTATATGCATAATGTATGTGAGAATTATGTGCAATATGTGCCGTGTTTTGTGACGGGTTATATGTGCCTTTATATTAAGTATTGTGATTGACGTACCTTTCTTTGTGTTTACTGCGGGGATGCGGGCTTATGGCGGGAAGGCCAAGAGGATGAAGACTCGGGGATCGCTCGAGGCATTGTTGTTGAGCTATGGCGGCGGATGCACGATATTTCCGTGGACGGTAGGCCGAGTCCCGGAGGCTGGTTTATGCTTCGGCACAGGTGTGTTCGTTGAGAACACATTTGGAGTGTCGACACGAGGAAGAACAAGAGTGTCTTCACAGGTTTATCGAGTATTGGTGGGATACCACCACACCTTCCACACAGTGGGCGAGGTGACAGTGACGCCCACAGATTTTCTTTGCTATTATCGGGCTCTCCTTGAAAGGGGGGCTGTGAGGTGGAGAGACATGATCTACGATGTGGTGCTGGCCGAGCTCTTGGGCTTTGAGCCTCGTCCTCGCGAGGGGGCACAGGCATCTTGTATAGTGACGTGGAGGCGAAGATTACGGCCGGTATTGGGGCTACATCCGAGGACCGGCCGGGTGGCACGGAGCTTGGTTAGCGCGCTCCTTCTTGTGGTATGCCTTTGTCAGAGACTCTGTTCTCGAACCACGCGACCGCAGCTCCCTTCGCTTTGTTGGAGAGCTTGATTGACTGGATAGGGTGCTGCGACATTGCTTGGGGCGAGCGAGCTTGGGTGAGCTCTACTTCTCTTTGGACCGGTTTAGCGAGGGGTGACGATTCGTTGGCTGTTTGACTTTGCTCACGGAGGTATGAGTTTATTCTTTGTTTTTTTTTTTTTTTTAGCGATGCATCATTTCTCCATTGTCTTTTGCTTGAGCCTTCTCTGTTTTTGTCGCGGGTGTGGTTTTATGAGGTTTTCCGGTGCTTCCCGTGGGATAGGGATCACAGGGGGCATTCTTTGCGTACCTGCTATCTTTGGGATGGGCTCGTACGGCGAGGAAGAGGAGGACCGGCGGGGAAGCTCACCATCGCCTACGGGGATGTGCGGGAGCGTACGGAGAGAGATAGCCGTGAGGGTTTGTCTTGTTCCCGTGGACTCGGTATGAGGGAGATGAGTTCGAGGGCTCCGAGGTGACGGCACGGCGGAAGATCTTTGCGGGGCTTGACTTGTGATGTCATGTATGCGGGAGGCGGGTCTTACGCGGCGTGGCCCGGTGTGCTTCCCGTGGCTCAGAGGACCCTCCCTTTGGGATGCTTGATTCCGGGACATGGATGTGCTTGACTTCGAGAGGTACCTTGGCGGTGTCGGTGCCGAGGAGTTCATCTTGTATGGAGAGAGGAGTACGGGGCCTTCGTGAGGAGGAAGGCGGGACGCCGCAGTGCGCGCGGGAGAGAGAGGCGGCCGCGGGCTCCCCAGAGGTTCCGATGCGGGGACCGGATTTCACGTACGTCCGCGGGGACGGATCGAGAGGAGGGTATGCATGCCGTTCGGAGCGAGCTCCTGCTGCATCTGCAGTGGATCTGACAGATCGGTGAGTGTGCGACTCTTTTCCATCTTGGCATCCTTTACGTATTTTTCTCTTTTTGTTGTTGAGTATAAGCTGTATTCTTTGAGCGTTTCCTTAGGCGCTTGTTGGTGCGAGTCACGGGGAGAGCCTACGATATCTTGACTCGCCGTTATGTGGCGATGAGGTCGTTTGCGAAGAAGATGGCTTCGAAGATATCTTGCCGGTCTTCGCGACGCGTGCGGCGCGTACGAGCCTATGCCTTCGAGGCACTACGTAGGCGTTCCTCCGCCGAGCGGAGCCGCAGCGGGAGGGGCCTTTGAGGCGGCGCAGCATGGATGCGGGGCGTCTTCGGGAGGCTGCGGGGCCTTCGAGGAGCGGCCCTTTTATCGGTTCATGCCTCCGCATGGCGCACGGGGTGAGGTTCCTCGAGCCTTCCTTCTTTGATCCTTTCGCGGATTTGATCCTTGAGTACTTTTCGTGGGAGCCTCGGGCGGGTGCTCGGTATTCCGACGACGAGGATGTGACGGGCGAGTTTCTTTGGGATGCCCGACTTTCTCTGGAGGATCTTGGCGAGGATGATGATCTTGAGGAGTCGATTAGTATTCATTTGCTTTCCCTCTTTTCATATCCCTCCTTTTTTTTTTTGTTTAGCAACAGACATTTTTGGGTACCTGTAATAAAACACATGTATTTGCATGGCAAACAGTATTTTATTTTAAGATGTAATGTCATTTTTTGTGATTCCCGGGATTTGTCCTAGAAATTGTTGCTATTATTATTTTTTATTTTTGTACGTACCACGTGAGAGAGTGTGTTTGTGGGTAGTGTTTGTTTGCGGGAATGGCTTTGGCCAGTGTTTGGGCGATTTGGAGCAAGGTTACTTGAGGACGGTGGTTTTATGCTTGTTTTGCAGGGAAATGGGTTACATTTGCAAGGAGGTCCGTACGGACATACTTAGCATGCAAAGAGGTCGTACGGACCAACCTTGCTTTGGGAAGGACATAAATGCTTTCCGGTGCACAGTTCTTCCTCATTTCCCCATTTGCGGCCATTTTCGAGCTTTCTTCCCCATTTTCTCTAGGAACCTCCATTTTTGCCATGGATTCTTCGTACGTCCCTAGAATTTTGCCGAGGCTTTCGCGGGAGAGGCAAGCACACTTCCTTGAGCTTGGTTGAAAACGTGGATGCGGCGCCGTATGAGGCATCGAGAGACGGGCTTTCGAGGTAAGGTTTCGTCTTTGCTCGGTTTGGTCTTTTAAGGAGTTGGTTCTGATTGGGATTTGTTGCGGGCTGCCGCGAAGTTACAGGACGTTAGGAGGCACGTGTCTTGTTTCTCCTACAATGAAATGGTGCCCACTTTTGAGGATTTTCGGGCTTTGATTGGAGGGCCAGGAGGTGGAGGCCATCTCGCTTCCTTTGGTTGGTAGTCTTCTTTGTGAGCGTGAAGCTTGCGAGACTTTCTTCATACTTCGTTGGAAGAAGTGCGGGGGCATGATCCTTGATTCGGGTCATATCGACATTTACGAGGCTGCTTAGGAGCGGTTCATGGTTGATGATGAGTGACGTCTCTTGGGATGCATTCGCCTTGTGCGTGATGGCGGCGCTTTTCTGGTCGGCTCCCTTGGCATTTGCGATGGCGCTTTGCTAGATGTGGTAGGGCCTGCAGCTGGAGAGGATATTGTCCCGTTGGTCTTTGGGGAGACTCTTCATGGTATCGACCGTCGCGGCAGGGATCGTTTATGAGAGAGGAAGCCCGCTTTGCTCACCTTGTGGCTGCGAGAGAGACTCCGAAGCCATGCCCGAGGCTCAGACGTCGTTTAGCCCGTGGTCATTTGCTCAGCGACCTCTTGTGTTGGATATGGATCGATCACTTTGGGAGAGATGGATGGCACGGCTTGAGTACGCATCGAGATCCATTTGGTGGGTTCCTTGTGGAGGATTGAGACCGGGAGGATCTTGCGGGAAGGGTCCTACGTTGTCGAGTTCCGGGTTTGTCTTGGTCCTCCTTCTATATTCCGTCGCTTGTTTCCGGCGGTTTGGGATGAAGCGGGAGCCTTTGTTGGTGGGATGACCTTGCTTCTTTGCGGAGGTAGTTCCTCTTTGTATGGCGGCTCAGTGCCTTCTTGTATTGTACGAGGTATGGAAGTATTCCGCTTTCCCTCTGTGGTACTCCTTAGATGTCGGGGAGCGTTGTGTTGACGACTCGGTATCCGGCCCGGGTATGAAGCAGCGTGTTAGAGCGATCCCAAGTAGTCTTAGAGCAAAGCGAGCGTGCAATGACGATTGCAGGACCCGGTGCCGTAGTAGCTATTGCCTTAGGAGTGCCGAAGCACAGTCGACCCTTTGGATGTGACGGGAGACGCTTTGTTTGACTACGAGACTAGAGTTGACCGACCGACAGGGAGAGGTCCTCTTTACGGACTCGCAGGAGGAGATCCGAGCCGAAGCACGGGCGAATGAAGCCCTTAGAGCTACTGGATTGTTTGACTCTACGGGGAGGACCCCAGATCTCGGACTGAGAGACGCAGAGTTGGTTCACGTGGAGCGAAAGAAGACTCGCCGGGGACGAGGGAAAAAAGGAAAGAATGGCGAGGGGACAAGCGCAGATGGCGCGGAATGACCTCCTAGGTATCCATTCATTGCATTGCAAACACATTATTAGTTAAATGTATTAAGCTGTCTTTTAGCATGTTGTGAACTTGAGAGTAGACCGTGCTTGAACTCATCAAGAAATGTTGTAACCGTTAGTGATTTGTGATTTACTTTTAAAGCTTTGTCGAGACGCAAGATCTTTTGTTTGCCTTCGCTTCTGTTGTGCACTTTGTTGGCGTCCGTCCTTGAACTTTTCTGTTTCATTCGCGGACTGAAGCAGTCTGGGCCCTGACGGCAATCCCCTTTGCTGAGGCTTTGTGCTTGGCTGAGAGGTTGAATGCTCCCTTGACAAGTCGTTTTGACGGTCTTTTCGTAGCTTCCTTGCCTCTTGTTGGCGTCGGGCTCTTGACCTCTTCTTGCGGCTTACGCGAGCTTCTTTTGTGTTTTTTTTTTATGAGCCCTTGCTCGAGCTCTCTTTTTTTTTTTTTTTTGGGAGCCCTTGCTCGAGCTCTTTTTTTTTATTTTTGAAGCGCGTGAGGCGAAGACAAGCCCTGGCTTGGAAGCATACATGAAGTCGGTCGTTTGATCCGAGTGACCCTCGGATGTCCTTTGATGTTGTCGCCGTCGTTTGACTTGGTCAAGGTGACTGTTGGGGCGTGTTCTTGAAAAGTGCGGAGCTTGATGGAGGTCTTGATTGACATTCAAACTTTTGACTTTTTTGTGTATTTTTAGACCGGACCAATTAAGGTTGCCTACGTTCCCCGGACTAGAGGGCTCAGGTCGCGTAGTTCGACACTACATGGAGTGCCAAGAGATGCACACTGTTCTTCTTCGGGCGAAGTATCTGCGAAGTTTGCTTCCGTTGACCGGATTCATGAAGGGATTGCCGTCTAGGTCTGTCGGCTTCATGGCGCCTCCGGAGAAGATCTTTTGAACCACGAAAGGGCCGATCCACGTGGGTTCCCATTTTCCCAGTGGGTTGGTTCGAGTGGGAGGCTTTTCTTTGAGTACAAGGTCACCTTCCACGATGTCTCGGGATTTGACTTTCTTGTCGAAAGCTCTAGCCATCCTGCTTTGATAGGCTCGGACGTGTTCCATGGCCTTTAGTCGTCGCTCGTCTAGCGTGAGCCAATTCGTCATGTCGGCTTCGGGCCATTCAACTTCGTTGATGTCATTTTCTAGCACTCGGAGTGAGGGAATTTCCGGCTCGATGGGAAGGAGCCTTCCATCCCGTAGGTCGGGGCAAATGGGGTTTCTCCGTGGCATTACGGCCCGATGTGCGGTAGCCCCAAAGTGCAAGGTGCGGCTTCTCGGGCCAATCTCGTCCTCGGGTGGTCATTTTCGGATGATCCGTTCGAGGGTTTTGTTTCTTTGCTTCCACGGCGCCGTTTGTTTGTGGCCGTAGGGAGAAGATTTGTGGCGTGTGATCTTGAATTCAGCCGGCGGTGCAGCCGAATTCTCCTTCGAAGTGTGAGCCGTTGTACGATATGACCTCATTTGGGATGCCGTATCGGCGAGATGATGTTTTCTTTGAGGAAATGCGCGACCTTCTTGGAGGTGAGTACCTTGTAGGACTTGGCTTCGACCCATTTGGTGAAGTAGTCGATGGCTACTAAGATGAACTCGTGACCAGATTCTTTGCTGGCGGAAGCGATTTTCCCGATGACGTCAATTCCCCAGTGGCGAAAGGGCCGAGGTGTAGTCATGCGGTAGAGATCGTGGGGCGGTAGATGATTGAGGTTGGAGAACCGTTGGCACTTGTCGCGGCTTCGGACAAAGTGGATGCAATCTGCCTCCATGGAGATCCGGTAGTAGCCCATCCCGAGAATGATTTGCATCGGGGCTGCGGCGTTCATGTGGGGACCGCAAGCCCCATTGTGGACTTCGTTCATGAACTTGCGCTTCTTCTTGACCGATGCGACGTAGGAGTGGCCCGTGGTAGCGTTTCTTGTATAGCATGTCCCCGAGGATGACGAAGTGAGAGGCGAGGCGTTTTAGGGCCATGATGCTCTTGGTTTTGACCCCTTACGTGTGTGGGTCTTCCTTGTTCATGAAGGTGGTTTCCTCGTTCTCGGAAAATCTGGGTTTATGCTGGAAATGGCGTCGAACTTGCGTCTCTTTGGCTCTTCAGCAATCTTGCAAATCGTTGTGATTAAAACCTTCTCGGCAGCTTGGGCCCGGTTTTCTCTCGTTTGACAACATGCTTAAATGTTTGCTTGATGCATTGTTCGTTTAATGTGTACGCTTCTTTATCAAGTGAATCGTTATTAAGCTTGTTTGTGTGTTAGTTAATTTATCGGTTGTTAAAGATGCAATGAGAGAGATACTCGGAAAGATCGAAGCATTCATTAGAGCATACGGGAATACATTATTGGCAATGAGTTCGTAATCTTCGGCGTGAGGCCATCGGATGACTCGAGAGACTCAAATTCAAAGCTAATGGACCCGGGATGAGTTTTGACACTAGACTCTAGGACTCGAGGGGTCGGACCAAGTTGTTCGATCATGTCCTTTTTCTTTGGCGGTGGAGTCCGAGAAGGTGGCCCCGGTTATTGAGTGGCAATGAGCTTGATAGGAGATGGGGCTTGAAAGGGCTTTATGTCACCGTTCCCAATCATTGCTATCACGAGTTATCGAAACAAAATCAATTAGATCCGGCATCCCGATTTCTTCTTTGAAGAAGCGAGTGTAGCGGTGGTTCGTCCCAAGCATCGTCTGCGGAGTCTCTTGCTTTTGTCTTGGGCATTGCTAGCTCGAATGCGGCTCGTCCCGCTTGTTGAAGGTAGGGGTGTTGACGAGAGAGTTTTCGAGTTCTTACGCCAAAGAGGGGTTTTCTTGAACCAAAATTCGCCGTGAATAGTGGTGGTTGTGGATCCCGGCGGGGGCGGTGTGTCGAGGAATGCTCTTCGGACGGGATTTGGCTTGAGGCCTCGAATCTTGCCGAGGTTACTGCTTGGAGCTTGTCCGTGGTTGTCGGCCGGCTTTGTTTGGCGGCGATTAGTGTTCCCTTTTACGGATCTTCTTCCAAGTTGCCGGCCTTCCTTGTGAAGTACTTGGTCATGTCGAAGTGTAAGGACGAAGATCGGAGATTGCGTGCAAGCCTCTTTTGTTATACGTGGAGCGTTTTCGCGCGGCTCGCTTGTCCTCGCAATGTGTTCGGGAGTAGGAGAGTATCCCGGGCCGTGCGGGGTATTACGTTCTTTGATATTGATGATCTGTTGAGTGCCACGATGGCGTTTTCCCAAGCAGGAGCCGGGATGTAGTTCATGTGCTTCATCATTTTCATCGGGGGAGGATCTTGTCCCAAATCAAAGGCGAGTCTATGTGGCATACTTGGGCCTTTGGGCTTTCGATGGTGAACCACTGTTAGCATCATGCCATCATCGTCGGGTTTGATTTCTAAGGCAGGGACGCCGTTGGTGTCGGTCCTTTCAGTGACTATCTTTGTCGCCGTAGATGATGGTCGAGATCTGTTCCTTGGATGAACTTTACGCGGCGATGGAGAGTGGATGCCACCCCATTGATCCGATGTAGCCAAGGGCGTCCCAAAATGGCGAGTGAAGGTGATCGGGATGTCGATGACTTGGAAGTGCATCGGGACCATTTATTTTCCGAACCACAAGTTCAAGGTGGCTATTCCCAAGGCGGGGCGGGATGTTGAGTCGTATGCCTTGATTGCACAGAGTCGAGGGTTTTAGATCGGTTGCTTTGATCCCTAGCAAATCCATCATTTTGGGTGGAAGGACGTTCATGGATGATCCCCAAGTCTACCAACACCGAGGAGACGGCGCTCGTCCGGTTGAGCATTATGTAGAGAGGCTCGTTGTGGTCGACCCAAATTTTGGAAGATCGAGCTGCATGAAGGTGATGATATTCTTTGTAATTGACGTTGCCAATCATCCGAACCGCTTCATCGGGTGTCACCGTGATGGGAACCATAGTGCACGGGCCGAGCTTTCTTCCAACTTGAGCTTGTGCGGGTAAGATGAAGTGAGTAAGGACCGGAGTGAGATGTTAGCTGAGTGCGCTTGAAGCTGTGTCAAGACGGGATCTTCAACCTTTGGGTCAGAGGTTTCGGCTTAACTTTGGCGTAGGGCCCCTTTTCGGTTCGTGGCTCGGGTATGGGCGGCCTTTTGTCTGTCAGTGGAGGATTGGCTGGGATTTGGCCAGGAACGTGTCGAACATTCACCTCTGGACTTATGGTTTTGCTTGTCTCTCCCGTTTAAGGAGTGGGAGGAGCACGATTGGCGTAAGGCGGTACGCATTTCAATTCGTTATTGTCATGGCTTTTGCGAAGCATCAATAGTGGCTTTGAGATCTTCCCAAGACGGGGTTGGATTATACGGACCTTCGGGCCTTCGGTGGCGGTGCGGCTCGTCCCAGTGATCATGGAGCAAACATTGCGCGTGGCCTGTACGAAACTTGGGGAGGTTTCTTGGAGTAGATGACATAGTAGTCAAACTTTCCACGAGGGTTCTCCGAGGGTTCCGACCGTGGGATCACCCAGTTCGTACCTCTTTTTCGGTTTTTGTTGAGAAGATAGCTTCTTCTTTCTTCGAGGGCGGCCCTCGTTCATTGCATCACGGAATTCCATTTCCAGACAAGCACTTCCTGTCGCGGACGTCCCACGAGATGTGTTCGTTGTTCGGCGGTGAGTACCGGGACCTCGGGAGGCTGGATGGGCGGGGCTTTTCTCTGGAAGGTCTTGTGGTCTTACGTCATAAGCTTGCATGGCTCGTAGGAGGGTAACGAGGTTGACTTACGGGAGACAATGAGAGATGTTAGAAAGTGTAGGAGCGATCATGGCTTGGGAAGCCCCAGGTAGTTGGGTGGCTAAGGTTCCGAAGTGGTGCATGGCACCTTCGATCCGAGCTTGTTGCTCACCTTGACGTTTCTCACCTAGCCATGAGGACACCGCCAAACTTCTTCCGGTGTTGGGAAATTTCTTGGGGGTAAGGTCCCGTTCTCATCCTTGTTATCCACCGACTTGGCCATGGGGAATTGACGGACGATCGCCCGGTGAGCAGAGTGGGTAGGACCTTCTTTGTTTTGACACTCGGGAGACGGGTTCCGGGTACTCTCGACCACTCTGTTAGGCTGGAGGGGGTGATGGGCAAGGTTTAGACACAGGAATGGCCTAACGGGATAAAAGGGGAAAGCTCACGTGGCATGCGGTTTCCGTTTCTTTTATTTTTGATTTTTTTTTTTGTTGTTTTAATTTACTTAAAACAGTATTTTCTCAGAATCCTAGGTAGGTTGGAAAAGATTGCTCTTTTTTTCGCAACTATGCTAGATCCTGGGTCAGTGGAGACCATCTGTGCGGCTATAAGCCCCTCGTTTTGCACCTGTATTTCGACATCCCGGGGTGGACAGCCCCGGGCGAGGGTCCTATAGGGCAAGCGGTTTCCACCGGCCTAAAAGAAAAATCGAACCTAAGGACCGAGCCTGTCATGTTCGTTTTGATGCGTTAGCCATGTGAATAGTGAACCGAGCCGGCCACTGAGTCAAGATCAGGTCAAGAGTTCGGCATGACCTCTCTTTACCTTGCTTGCGCAAGGGATCTGTGACGTTGGGCGTTGGCTGGGTCATATCGTCATGGGCGACGTATCAAAGGCGTGATGACATGGTGTCATGCGAGCATGGATGTATATCAGGACGGAACATCGTGCAGGTGTAGCCGGAAATCAAGATCAGGTCAAGATTTTAGCATGACCTTTCATCACTTTGCTTGCGCAAGGGATCTTGAGTTCCGAGCCTTGACTTAGAAAAATGGCCGGCATGGTATATGTATCCGAGCCGTATGACACGGGCCAGGTAAAACCAACCAAGTGCGGGCCGAGTGTGACTCAAGACTCAAACGTGCGGGGTTGGCCGCTTGGCTAGGATGGGATGTTTGGAATGATCCCGTGCGCATCCAAGAGGCCTAGGAAGACCCTAACGGCTTGCTGAGACCACTCGGGTTAAGGGTTGTAGTGTGCGGTGTATCAGGCGGTGCGCGAGTGCGAGTGGCGTGCGGTGTAGTAGAAGCGGCAGTGCGCGTAGTGTGCGGTCTCTAAAATTCTTTTCTGAGTAAAACGAAGTTTTTGGAGAATTTTAAATGTAATGCACGAGATGTATATTGATGCATTTTTTTGTATTTTTATTTTTTTGTAAAATAAAAAGCGAAGCACGTGCAACGCACACACAGAGTTAAAGGAAGGGTAAAATGAAAGTTTGACCCTCATCATCGTTTTAAAAATCTTTTGTTTTTGTTTAAAAGTTTTTAAAAAACAAAATTACCAGTGTGGCCCAGTACCCGATCCGAGCAGGCCTCGCGGCCCCGCATCTCGCATCTTTCGCGTTGGAGGTGTCTCGCCGTTTGTTTTCGCATTTGTAGAGTCGCCACGTTTTTATTAAGCCCAAAACATTGAAAAAAGGGCATCGGTTTAAAGATAATTTTAAAAGCTGTTTTGTGTGATGAGATTTTGAGTTCGGAGGTCGATGACTCCCAGGGAAGAGAATATTAGAATATTAGAGCTCACCTGAGTAGCCTCGTAAAAGCGAGTCTTTCGGATACCCTAATATCCTTTAAATGTTGTGTGTGTGTGTGTGTGTGCTTTTAAAAATGCATCTTTGTATCGGATGTCTACATTGTATGCTATGTATGAAAATGTATTGAAATAGTAATGGAAGGAAGCCTTACCAATGTTGGTTCGCGTGCTCTTCCGCTAGGGAATGGTGTTTGAAGTCGGAGTAGCGTTCCGGTGCGGATCGGGATTGCTTCGGGAGATGCGGTTGTCCGCGGACGAGTTTCGGCGTGAGTTGAGGTTGCGAGAGGCTGCGTTCGGGCGAGGTTCGGCGTGCGTGGGGATCGTCGGGATCACTCGGGCGAGGTTCGTCGTGCGTTGTGGTGGCGGGAGTCACTCGGGCGGAGTTTCGCGTGGTTTGGGATCGTCGGTTTGACTCGGAAAGAGCCGGACACCGTGGAAAGACCGGAGCAAGGCCTCGGAGTACCACGAGGGGCCTCGCAGTACCTCGAGAGTGCCTCGGGGCAGCGGGAGCGTCTCGGGAGCGCTCGGGGAGGCTTCGGAGCACCGCGAGGGAGCTCGGAAGGCCTCGGAAGGATCCGAAAGGGGCGGGAGTGCCTCGAGAGGACTTAGAGGGAACGAAGGCTAAGGGAGGAAGAGAGAAGAGGGAGGTGTGTGAAAATGAGGAGGGAAGCCCTCTATTTATAGTAAAAATTCTCGGAGCAAAGAGGTCGTACGGACCTTCTTGGTTATCCGGAATTTTGGATTTCCTCGATTTGAGGGAATCTGCAATGATGGAGAATATTACGGAATGATGGTGTTCCACTGAGCAATAAGGTCCAGTCACGGACCGTCTCGCATCTGAGAAGTCAGTCCGTACGGACCAACTCACGCAGGAAGTAATCATTTCTTCCAGGATTTGAGGGAATATTGTGGACTTTAAGGGGATTTAGTAATCATTGAACAAAGAGGTCCGTACGGACCTTAATTGCTACGATTTCTGAAAATTCCCAAGGTCCTTTTGTCCCTTTATCCCGGGAAGGCTCCTCCTTGGTTTGGTTGGGGGTTTGAGAGAGAGTTTTGAGAGGGTTTTGAGTGAGAGAGGTCTACGAGGCTGCGTGGATGAGTGCGGTGTTTCCGTGTGTTTGAAAGGGGGTGATCCAGTTGGGGTACTTACGAGATCAAACAGGATTGATATACGAACTCTCCGCCGTAGAGCTTCAAGTCTAAATCCGATTTATTCAATGTGGCATACGCCATAGCCATGGCGGAAGAGAGAAAGCAAGAAAAAGTCTCGACAAGACGACCGAGACAAGCGGCACCAACCAGGTTTCGAATGGAAACAACTACAAGGGCAAAAACAGAACACAGGAAACTGAAATGGCTGAGATCTTCACCCCCCTCACCAAACCTATCACAGAAATCATGCAATTGGTGAATCTTCTAAATCCCCGTCCACTCAGTGACCAACCAAAGTTCCCACATGACCCTTCCAAGCATTATAATTTCCACAAAGACTATGGTCACAACACTGAGAACTGCATCGCCCTCAAAAGGATGATCCAAAGATTGGTTGATGAAGGCAAACTTGGCGCATGTCATGAAGAAGGATAACTGGCGAAAGAGAAAAAAAGCAAAACTGATGATGATGAGGATAAGGATGAAGAGGAAGACGAGGCCTCCTAGGGCCAAACTCCGGTAGTTTTCTCCCTAAACACGGTTTACATCCGTCCTAGATATAACCCCTGCATCTCGTCGACTGCTAGAACTCGGGAGCCGCCCATGATTTGAGACAAGAGAGATTGCGGGACATAAATGGGCAGTTGGAAGGAAGGGAATCTAGATGGTCATAAAGACAACAATGATACAGTTCTGCCCGTCCCAGATGCAGCCTCTCATCTCGTCAACGGCCAAAACTCGGGGACCACCCATGACTTGAGAAAAGGAGAGCTGCGAGACGTAGACGAACCGGTTGAGTTAGCTACCCCTAACACAAAATATTCAAATCCAAACTATGACAACTAGCAAATGAATGAATACCCCAGGTAAGCAAGGGCAGGACTCTATCATTAGTTTTAGTCTATTTTTATGTAATATGTTAATCTTTGTTAGTCTTTTACTTTTCTAGCAAGGTAGGATCATGCTTTGATGCTGAATTCAATTAATGAAAGTTACTTCTTCAACATGCAAAACAACTATCAAGACAAATAGCTGGAAGACAAGGAGCGCCCTCCTCGACTTTGAGGGATAAAACTCCCATCATAACTCACTGCGATCTATGGCCGAGCGAGGTTCCCCCTCGTGGATAGGTGAGAACAAAAATCATCTAAAATCTATGTCACGAGTCATCTTCCTCGGCATAAGTAGATGAAAAGAAGAAAGCCTAACGCCTTGCGACGAGGAAACACCTCGGCTCACAACGACTCTAGGGCAAAACCGTCTAAAATCTATGTATGAGTCATCTTCCTCAAAGATAAGTAGATGAAAAAGAAGAAAGCCTAACGTCGACGAGGAGACGCCTCGGCTCTAACGACTACCAAACAAAGTAGTCTAACTCATGTATGATCGTCTTCACTCGGCATAAGTAGATGAAAAGAAGAAAGCCTAACGTTTTGACGAGGAAACACCTCGGCTCTAACGACTCTGCAGCAAATAGTCTAAAATCTATGTATGAGTCATCTTCCTCGACATAAGTAGATGAAAAGAAGAAAGCCTAACGTCTTTGACGAGGAAACTTTCGGCTCCCAACAATTACCCCGGCAAAACCGTCTAAAATCTATGTAGGAGTCATCTTCCTCGCGTAAGTAGATGAAAAGAAGAAAGCCTAACGTCTTGACGAGGAAACACCTCGGCTCTAACATTCACTAGGCAAACAAAACCGTCTAAAATCCATGTATACGAGTCATCTTCCTCGGCATAAGTAGATGGAAAATAAGAAAAGCCTAACATCTTGCCGAGGTAACACCTCGTAACGACTGAACATTCTTAACCATCCTAGACCTATGTCTGAGTCATCTTCCGTCGTCATAGAGATGAAAAAGAAGAATCCAAACGGTCAAGGAAATCCCTCGACTGACGACTCAAGTGTCAAATTACCAAGTGTTTAAGACCGAATGAGTTTCTTCCTCGGCTTACCAAAATTTGGCTTGTACTTGTGCAAAAACCACAAACGAGCTTCAAACAAGCAGGTCATATATCAAAGCAACAAAGAAATACAATGAAGAATGAAAGGAAAAGCATTTCATTGATATTTAGAAGAAGTGAAATACAAGGGTCCTCTCCTATTACAGCATAAAAACAAAAATAAGAAAATTCTAAATATCGGCAGACCTAAAAAGATCCTCCTGATCGGCTGCAGGATCAGGGATGATGACCTGCTGAGTCTGAGCCTCAGTTTGAGTTTCATCACTGGCTGGCTCCTCGGCATTAGCATCTTTCTCGTCCTCGGCATTATGGTTCTCGTCCTCCGTCCGTGCTATGATGGCGTTGATATTTTACAGGGATCGATGGCGGGAGGAACCCGGAGTGCGATGGCTAACCTACTCGTCACTCTCGGCAATCACGGCAGCATACTCGAGGGGACGAGGTAATAGAGGGACACAATTTGCCTAGTCATAAGAATCTTGAGTTATAAGCCGGCAGCGTCTCCGGATCTATGTAAGTGACGTGTCGGCCATTATTCTCCTTGCCGGATGCACGAGTAACCATCGAGAACATCGTAGCCGTATCCTCGGCTATAGCGTCTTGGAAGGCCGGGCTAGCATTATACTCGGAAGAGGCGTCTTGTGTGAAGGCAAAGATAGCCTCCACCTCTTTGAGTCGGGCTCTAGTGCTTTGGGCCTCCTCGGACTTAGCTTTAAGTTTGGCTTGAAGCCTCTCAATTTCGGGTTCGGCTGCCACTCCTCGAGATTTGGCACGTTCCTGCTAATCTTCCATCTCGGCCTTGGCCTTGGCCGCTCTCTAAAATCCGCCTCCTCCCTCGCTGACCTCATGAGCCGATGTGCCTTTACTGCTCGGCCTTATTTGTCGCTCCTTAAGTTCTTTGATCTTGAGGTCACGCGGCCTTATTTTGAAGGGCCTCTTAAGCGGTGATAGTCTGCTTCTGATGAAAAATGAGAATTGTCGATTATAAAAAGGAGACAAAGTTATTGACAAAGATGAATGATGAGAATACCTCGGCGCGAGGAGGCCACTTTCGGTTTGCTATGTTCTCTTTGTTAGGGTCAGGGTCACCACCGTGTGTTCGGCAGTCCTCGTCCATAGCTTAGATGGACCCGCCGGCTTTGACTTAGGACCCGTACGAGCCAACACATCCAATCCCTCGGCGTGGGATGGATTGCCAACTTTCGAACAACCTACCGGCATCGGGGTAAGTCTTCCGTATGGGCGATGAGCTCTTGAGAAGGAGCAAGATCAGGCATCCCTCTTGGGGAGGTTCCTCGGCGAGAGGGATCGGTACTTGGGCATTTTTGGCTGAGGACCGACCGATCAAGGCGGTCTCCTCTCTGGTGTGGCATCCCTCTCGCCTCCTCGGCTTCGTAGTTTGGACTTAGGTTATGCCTCTTGATCTGATCCTGGGCTCGCACCTCGTCGGCTCCCCAGTGGATCGGGTAATGTAGCGGCCTCTTTGGTAGAAAGTATCACTTGACAGGTAGCCTCCTCTTGCCGCTTAGAGATAGCCGAGGAGCGAGGCTTTCTCTTCGTTTCAGCAACACCAAAGGGTCAAATTGGTGTAATGCCCTAGGCTTTAGTTATGTTTTACTTAAAACCGTTATGTATCATCTTTATCGTTTAAGTTTATTATTAGATTATTATACATTTTGCATATTTATTGTAATAATCTCCGTCCCTAATTATTAAGTGAATAATTAGTATAATTGTCAATGGATAATCATATGATGATTATATGCATAGAGATGCACATTGAAATTATGGGTACTTGTTAGAGAACAAGTGACTGGACTTGACCCGTATGAGATTTATGTCATGGTCAAATGTCATAATTAAATCTCATATGGTCACTTCATTTAGTCCCTAGACCTGAGATTATCATGACCTTACATATGATGAAAGTTATGTTTGATTTTAGTCAAACGATATCTTAACACGATATCTATAAAGGCTATCTTTGGCATGATCGGATTCATGATGGGAAGGATGATAAGTCAAGATGGAATTTGTCCCTCGAAAGAGAGATGTTTTGATTGGGCCCCTCGATGAGTGATAGTGATGAAAGTGTGTGGCCACACCCCAATGCGATTGGATTATCATTATACTCAAGATCGAGAAAGCATTGAACAAATACAAGTTGACGAGGACCATGACTTGTGTTCAATAAAACATCGTGAGACAAAGGGAGAAATGGAAGTGTACCATTGGAAACGTGAACTCTTACGTTATATTATTTGGGTAGACATAATGGCTTGCTAGAGTCCGCTTATGTCTTATGAGAATCGATATGATCGAGCTCATTGCCAACATAATATAATCCTATTGGGTCACACACAACTAGAATGAATTAGTTAAACCAAAGGAAGAAATGATTGAGAGTTCCTGCATATGATGCACCTGGTCGTGCGACAAAATAGTCAAATGGCGTATGTCGCCGCGCGACACTTCATGCCTAGGGCGGTTTACATGGAAGTTTCCTAATTCGATTAGGAAACAAATATTAATGCTAAAGTAGTATAAATATAAAGTCTGTAAACCCTAGCAGCTAGCCGAATTTTCAAGAAAGAAAATCTCACTAAAAGGTTTCTCAATATTCTTTCATAGGTTTAAGAATCTAGCAATTCTCAAGAACTGTTCTTGGTTCATTCTAACGTGTGAATACTACTAGAGGGTCTTCGCTCGTACAACGATTAAGGCCTAGAGTTATATTGTTCAAAGCAATATGAAGATTCAAGTTTTTGAAGATCGAAGTTTGTGATTCAAAATCACATTGATAATCGTTCGATACCTCAAGAACGTAAAGCAATAAGGTTGGTAAATTCTATCTCATAGGAATTCAATTTAATCATATAGAATGGATCTTAGGGCTTGGGTTTTGTGTTATTAGATGCTTACTTCCACTGCGCATGGACCCATAAAACCCAACACAAACTTCCTCTGAGACATCTCTCTTTCCTGCTCTAGTGTCAAATCTGCAAATACGAAAAGAGTTAGCATACATTACGAGGAAGGCAAAGATCAAGATGAAAATTTGACAAGTATAAAAGACGGGAAAGATTACATCCGACGACGTCGTCCTCGGTGAGACACTTGTCGTTGTTTTGTTTGCGAAACCACAATCGGCATTTAAAGACAAATCCATGAGTGTATCCTCCAACCTTATATGTTTCGGTCAATGGCAGACTTACAAGAATCAGGGGTCAAACTTAAAATTGCAAACGGTTAGCAACCATTAGAAGTAAGATTCAAGAAGGGACTTCAAAAGATCCCTCCTTTATACTTTAAAGATCACGCATTCACTTTGTTTCGAAACATGGTGGCCTTTGAGCAGTGCTACGTGGACTGCAAGCCAGATATGATGTAGATCGTGTTAAGGCAGAACAACTTGGGAACCAAGATGGCATGGCACTTGAAGATTCTGGTATTTAAAATACACGCAAGTCTAAAGCAATGGTGCTGGCCGAGTCGCTTCATTGACTTCGACCGAGGGAGAATAAGGCGAAGCTTGGGTTTTGATAATAGGCGTGCTCGGTCGAGTCTAGGCGGTTGCTCGGTCGAGCGAGGCGGTTGCTCGGCCGAGCGAAGTCAGTGACTCGGCCGAGGGGTTCCTGGAAAGGTTGTGTCTATTGGATTCATGTCTGTTGCTCGGCCGTGCTAATTCAGCGACTCGACCGAGGGATTCCTGGGAGGGACTTGTCTGTTGAGTTCACACCTGTTCGTCGAAGGGGCATGACTGATTCATGATTGTATCTTTTCGTTAATACATTTGTAAATAGGTTCTTCCCTATTGTAAGTAGTATAAATATGTTAGTCTTTCATTGTTTTAAACATCAAGTTTTATATAATCAAATTATTGCTTTGCAATTATTGTCCCTTTTCGGTTATTAATCTAAGTTAAATTTAACTTTGGTTTTGAGATTTCTCTTGGGAAGTCTTGTTGAGATTCGTTTAGGCGATTCTTGTTAGTATATTCCGTTGCGTACACATCAATCAAGATATAACAATGTTTATATTCTTTCTGGACGTGTCAATCAATTCAGGAAGACGTAGAGATTCTCCATTATGCAGGTATTGATCAACATTATTTGGGAGGAAATAAACGAGGTGGCTAGACTAGTCAACAAGCTTTGCAAAGAAGTAATTGGGGATGTCGAGCAATCTTATTTTGTACTGGATGTTGTGTGGAAGATTAATTGCTCTTGCAATGATGATTTGGTTAAGCAAAAGGAAGAGCGAGATAGAAGCACAATTACTTTTCTAACCCTTGGGCTTCTATTTCAACTATAGCTGTCATCTTTCTATTCTATCTCACCCTACTTCAGACTGGAAAGTTCTCCTAAAGATTTGAATACTGGCTTCTGGACCTCCCTAAAGGATTCTTTTTATGTATTCACACTACTTGATAGTGTGAAATACCTCGAAAAGAATAAATATGTACTTAATAAATGTAAGTAGTCTCCCAAATATAGGCTTTTACTAGCTTACGAGTTTTTAAAAGAGTGCTACTATTCACACTACTTGATAGTGTGAAATACCCCCGAAAAGAATAAATATGTACTTTTAATAAATGTAAAAAGTAGTCTACCCACGAATATATAGGCCTTCCTTACTAGACTTTACAATTTTTAAAATAAAAAACATCTTGAGCCTTCTTTTTCAAGAAAAGTAATAAATATGTTTCTTTACTAGTATTATTAAAAAATAAAGGAGATTCATTTAGTTGTATTGTATTTTTTATTTTCAATTACTCCTCCAGTCTCCAATAATTGCTTCATCCTTTTGTCCCTAAGCACGCATATTATGGAAATGGGTGGGAAAAAATAATGTTGTAGAGTGTAATTTGAAAATAGGAGAGAGAATTAGTGGAGGAAATAGTAAATTTGAAAAGTGTTGTGAGTGTAATAGTGAATTAGGAGAGAGAATGAGTTGAGGAAATAGTAAAGATTATTCTGCCACAAAAGGAAAGGTGAAACTTCTCTCTAACTTGGGACGCTCTTTTGGGTAATTAGTGGTGCTTTTATTGGAACTGTGAGGGGAGTATTTTTTTTGATTTATAATTTTATTTATAGTTAATTTAATATATTACTATGGAATTTATTTTATAAAATAAATATCTAAATAAAAAGAGATTTAACAAGAACTAACTTTTTTATTCAATCTCATTTTTTAAAGAAATAAAGAGATTTTAACAAGAACTAAAATTAAAAAATAAAAATACAAAAACTCATTTCATAACTTCGCCAATCCAATACAAACAAATTCACTGAAGTACCAATTAGAGTCATGTCATACGCAGGAAATATTGATTATAGCTCAAGTTAATTCGATCCAAGTATGGTATAACCCATTCAGGTGCACATGATTATATACGGAAATGAATCCACTTTGTGGCATGAGAGTCGGCATCGGGTATCCTCCTCGTCAATGTTAATTTGACGTAATGATTCATTATTAATATGGCTGGTCTGCAAATAACAACATGTTGATACCCCCGGTACGGCGGAGGAAGCATAGGAAGTCAAGGTAAGTGTGTTATGCTCACGAGTATGCTTAGAACATGAAATATCACATTGTACTTCGAAGCAATGTCAGGGAAACCCATATGTAGGCATGCTCATCCAATGCTCGGGGAGATGCACATCTATTTGACTCGAAAATTCAAGGAGTTGTAAAACATTAACCCGTCCTTGAATGCCCGAATCATCTCGACATATTCCTAGTTTGTATGTGTCATAACTCTTCTAGCAACTCATACCGAATAGTGGGCCATGTGTGATGCTCATAGCAGAGGAACCATTTCGCGTGACAAATTCGATTTTTCGTTTTTTTGAAAACCAAATAAAACCGGAAAACGGAGTCGGCTCTTACATCGTGACCCATTTTTGCTGATTTAAGGATGAAAACTTTTTGATAGAAATGCCCGAGATGAGATATATGAGATGCGAGGTCATGTTACACGTCAAAAGGGAAGGACGTTGTGTCTTGTTGGTTCCAAGCGAGAATGCCTTTTTAGCTCGTAATACGAATCTCGTCCAAGCTGAACAAATACATCTCTTGTGTGTGTTAGGTGGCCTGTGTGTGTCGTCTTTGGCCAAAATAAGTTGAAACTTCGAAAAGTAAAAAATTGGCAATAATTCTTTATTAGACTTTTGGTCGCAGGCGATCCCATGACTTTTTGGTGTGATTTTTGGGTAGAGTTTTGGTACTCAAAATATTTTTGGAAGTTGAAGAACGACTTCGCGTAGGTCGTGTGAAAAAGAGCAGTTCCCTGAGCCACACTTGATTTTGAAATAGCGCGATTTAAGTGGCCTCGAAAATCTTCCATAATATGAGAAAACTCAGAATGAAAGTATGTTAAACCGAAGCGTGATCTTACCTTCAAAAAGAAAATTATTGCCTTAAACATGGAGTTTTAACTCTAGTTCGCAAAAAATAAAGTAAAAATCATTTCTAGAAATAACCTACTGGATGTTGGCTACAAAAAGTGTTTTGTTAAATCAAGCACCAAATTCCAAAGTTTATCTATTGTGTCCAAGTGAGATTTAGACCATGGACTCTGGTCGTTGAAGAAAATTGCTACTTGTTAATGGACAGCAACTTCTCCAAGAAGGAAACCCACATGATTTAAAAGGGGCCATAATTGGCATCCACAATTCTTAGGGAAAAAAATCGATATGTTTGGTCGCTCCATTTCCTAGGTTTTGATTAGTGATCAACTTGCCATTTTAGTGGTGAATCAACTATATCAAACCATGCTTGAAGTTCGATTGGGGAACATTAGACGGCGTGTTGAATCGATTTGCTTCGGGGAATGACAATTTTATCCTTTGGAAAATGAGATTTGATGTGATCGAAAATGAGTTTTAGGGTTTTGAAAAATGTGTTTTCTTTACAAGAAAGTGGATAAACTTTGACAATAATGTAGATCCTTGTAGAAGATCATCCATGGAGATGAACTCAGTATTTTTAACATGGTATGCGGATCTCGCTCTGACTGGATCGTAAGATTTCCAAGAAGATGAATGAACTACATTTTCGTAGCTTGAAAATGCATGCATGGATGAACATTTTTAGGAGTAAGGAGAGGGAGGTTATACCTATCTTCCTTGTGTTTTTGTGTTTGCCAAGGACTTGAATGTAAGAGTGTTTAAGGCTTGAATTTATTTCAATTTTGAGTGAGTGTTATTGGTATGAAATAAAGTGGAGAAAATAGGTAACATATTCTATGGAATTCTCAACGTTTTCTCCCTAGGCTTTCGCCAAAGTTGCTTGAGGAAATGTGTTCTCTCTCTCTTTTTTTTGAGAGCTTGGAGGGCTCAATTCAACCAACATGTTCCATGCTTTATAGAATCGAATTCCAAGATTCCTTTGATTTTAATGATGGTCTGCACTTCTTCAAAATACTTACGTGAGATGTACATCTACAGAAGTAATCCTTTAGCTTTCGGAAACCACATTGTTGCATGCTTTCATCAAAGCTTGACTCCCTATCTGTGACGACAAACATCGTGGAGCGTGAAGTACATCCATGCATTGTTGACTTAAGACAACTTAATGCCCCAAGTGTAGTTTGACT